>JAQGCH010000081.1:0-36261 GCA_034699485.1 Nanhermannia elegantula
GGACTTTTGAATTCAGTGGTTCCCGGAATTGTTTCCGGTCTCACAAGACTAACGGCTCTATTCACCAAATCATGAATATTAACTCCACTATAAATTCCGGGCGATATAACATTGCCATAAACTTGAATATCATTTGAAAATGTTTTGATCCCACTAATAAGATGATGTCCGCGTCGAGTCACAAATGCATTTATTGGTATGTCATTAATGGTTTGACTGACTATTAAATTATCGACTGTTACAGAAGTTGTAAAATTTAGAAACGAAGAAATCAATTCATCTTTATCCGATAAAGTCATACGATTGAGAATAAAGAACGATAAGTCGATGCCATCAATCAGTTTTTTGACATACAAGTCTTTTTTGCATGAGATCCAGCTCTTAAATACTGTCACTCCAGGAATCAATTCATTTGTATGGACTAATATCACATCTTTTGGTATTATTATTCCACTGACAGAACCGGCTATAAAAACATCTCTTTTGAAAGTGACACCGCCTGAGAAAGTCTTTGTTCCCTTTATTTCTAAATTAGAGTACTGTCTGACTGCTGTTTGATTGAGTTTTATGACATCAATGCCATTGACAAGTCCATTAACATTAACATAACCGCTAACTTGAAGACGTGAACCGTTTACAAGCAATGCATTTAAAAACTTCTTTCTCCCAGAAATGGTTTGAATCTTATTTTTGAGAACTGCGTCTTTAAATAATAGCGAAATATTTCTTCCATTAATTAGATTTTTAATAATTAAATGTTGGACATGAACGTCATTTTCGAATATTAATGGAGCCCTCAGTTGTTGATTACTTGATTTTGTCACCATTTTTGCCTTCAATTTATTTATATCAACATTATTGAGAAGACCATTGACGATCACATCTCCGGCCACTTCTAAGTTAACGAATTGTTTTAAACCAAAAATGCTTTGGTATGAATTTCTGCTGTCGTGAAAGACTGCATCAGAAGCCAATCGCCGCAAATCACACCCATTCACTAGTTTTCTGACCCGAACGTCTCCATTAACAGTTGAAACGCTATTAATTAAAATATTTCCATCAAATCTCAAATTTTCTCCAATTAATGCCAAATCACTTGGTCTCAAGCCATCGATAGTCGCCGGCGGTTCTAATACAAGTTCTCCTAAATTGATGTCATTGCCAAATGTCATCGGCGCCAAAATCACATTATTCCGAGTTCTAGACATTATTCTTCTTTGTAATGATCTGACATCTATTCCATTAATAGTTCCGCTGAGCTCGAGATTTGATTTGATTAAAGTATTTCCTCTCAATGTTTTAGAGCCACGAACTAAAGTTCTCTCATTTTTTAACACAACTTTATTAACATATTCGCGAAGACGCAAATCATTGATATATTGGCATAAAATATCATTTTTAAAACTTGTTATTCCGGTGAAATTTTTGGAAGAGTATATTTGTTGAGGAGTATTCAAAGTGACAACTCTTGCCTTCATAGCGTTAATATTAATACCATTAACAGTTCCGTCAGCTTTGACAAAATGAGCTCCTATTCCAGCAGCAAATACTTTATTACGAATTGGTCTTTGATATGATTTGGGCCAATCATTAATCAATACGACCTCATTAGCGAATCGCGATAACGAGACATTATTAACAGTTGCTCTCACATTAATATCAGACATTACTTCTATGTTACCATTGATGAGAGTCAAGGGAGCGCTTAATATTATGTTTCCATTGATTGTTTGAGACCTATTAGTCAGCATTATGTCTTCTGATATGTTGAGTCCATTAACAGTGCCCGCAATTATATTTCCTTCGACTCGAATTGATCTGAAATGTTTGGCACCTCTGATATAGTCCATAAAATTGGTATCTTTTTTAACATGATTTCTGTCAAACCAATTCAAATCAATGCCATTTATTCTTTTCCCGTCCTTTACATCAATATTTCCGTTAACCAAAACATTTTGAATGAATCTCTTTTTCCCAAAAATAACATCATTTAAACCGGTCTTAAGCACAAAATCATTCGGAACTCTAAATCTATTGACATAAGGAGATGACAAGTGTTTAACTTTGAGGAGTCCTTCAAACCTGACCGGAACTTCAATCGTTTGATTCTCGGATTTAAGCCAAAGAATTTTTGGTAAATCATTAATAAGATAATGATTTACATTGGGAGCAAAAATATTTCCGCCAACTCGTAATTTATTGAAACTAACCGGTGCTTCAAAAGCGACATTCTTAGAGTTAATGACCATTTTATGAATTAGGGAAGGATCCACTCCATCGACCGTACTTCCGGTGTCCATTGTTATGTCTCGCAACACAACCAGTGTCTCGTTGAAGATCTTTTTGTGAACATATTGAGGTTGTGTTATATTTTTTCTGACAACTTCTTCGCTCAAATCAATACTATTGATAACATCACATTCAACATTATTCATGAATTCAACCATTGATTTGAATGTCAACCTTCCTGTTATTACTTGTTTAGTGTTTGTGGTAATCACGTCATGACTTAACTTAATTCCATTAACTTTTTGTCCAATTTGAACGGATCCGAGAATATTGACAGGAGCTGAGAATGTCTTTAGTCCAGTAATTTTCTGACTGCCATACACAGTGACCGCATTGAAAGCGATTTCCGAAACATTAACCATTCTGTTAATAAGTCCGTTGAGTTTAATTCGTTTGGCTCTAATCGGAGACTCCATTATCAACTGCCCGGTAATCACTTGATTCGGGCCATTAAGAAGCACAGCTCTATTGGCGATATCGCTCAGATCAATGCCATTAGTAGTTCCCTTTACATCGATATTCTTTGCTTCTAATACTTGAAAAACTTTACGACCACTTATTTGTTGATTAGCTCCTGATTTGGTAACGAATTCTGATGGAAAAATGCCATTAATAGAACCGAATTGATTGTGAAGCTGTAGATCTGATAATAGCACAAGTTCTCCATATCTATGATTTCCTGTAATTACTTGTAAATGAGGCCAATCAGCGAGTAGTGCATCACTTATGTTGAGATAATTAATAAGACCTCTTATATCGAAGTTATTCGCTGTTATATTTCTGAACGAAAATTGAGTGTTAATTACTTGATTCCCATTAACTGCCAGTGAATTGTCAGATAAGATATTAAATGGTATTCTATTGAGACCAAAGTTTCGATTTGCAATACTGCCAACCGTTGATTTGGTCGCCTTTAGTCCTTCGGTAAATATAGTGCGACCATTGATTGTTTGATTTGTCGTCTTAAACACAACGTTTGCCATATCTCTGACAATATTGTCCAATGTATTCGATATCTTATTCGTTCGAGACTTGACTTGAGAGTTCGTTATTTGCGGCACTTTATTAGGGTTTGTAATCATTAATGATTTTGCAGTTAAGCTTTTAATTTTGAGTTTTCCCTTCACAATGACGGGTGCGCTCACGTTCTGAGGCCTATCAGCCAACCAAACTCGGTCTGCCTTTTCGGTCAATCTCTTCAATTCAATCTCTCGCTGACTCAGAGATTGTTCTAATTTTGATAAACAGGAGCGCAACGGGTCGTAATCGTAAGAGTCTTTGGTCTCGTGTTTAACTAAAGTTAATTTCCAAATATTACTGACTCTTGATTTAGTATTACCATTGAATGTAAAGAGAGAGAAATAGTGTGTCTGAACGTATGAAAAGAGTGTAATGCTTTGAAAAGCTGCAACTTGTGGTACAACTAATTGCCCGTTCATTATATACTTAGAACTGAGGGATTCGGTGAAAAATTTGATTTTATTGGGATATAGAACTGCCAGTAATATCTCTGCGTTGGGAAGTCTCACCACTCCCACACTTATTGCAGATTTAGTCTCTTGAAGATCTTGATAATGGAGGAACTGGTCGCCGGCCCACCAGTATATTCGGGCGTCTTCTTTAGGATCAACAAAAATAAGATAATCCATTCCGTCAACCCTGAAATGGTCTACTTTTATGGCATAATGCGTTCGAATTATCTGCACATAAGTCAACTTTTCGTCGTCGCGAGCATTGTATAAGAAAACAGGAGAACCTCTTGGAAGCTGATTGTTGTTATCGATGTGAACGTGTGAGTTGTCGTTCGCTTGCGTTACAGCCATATATAGAGTTCCCGCCATATTAAACAGTTTCACAGAAGTGGCACTGAATGTCTTCTGTTCGGCAATGAAGTCGAACTGCGTGTGACGCCATTCATATAATTTGAGTGTTGACTGCAATGTTTGGCCAACAGGTGTTCTACTCATGTAAGAGCTGACAGCCATATAAGTCATGCCTTTGGAAGTTATATCAAAATCACATTTGACATCAGTTTCGATGGTCTGTCTTCGGTGTAAAGTTCTATTAATGTGATTGAATTGATAGACAGCTAAATACTCGCGATCTTGCGTTTTGAAGGCGACGACAATCCATATAAATGACTCGTACATAAAGTATTGCGACTTAAGAGGCACTCCATTTCCTCTTTCTGTATATTGAGCCAAAATCTTTATTTGTGTTCCCAATGGATTCACATTGAAATCGGCTATAATTAGCTTTCCGTTCGATTGTCCCCAAAACAGATAAGTGTAGTGCATGTTCTCGATTACAGTCCAGGTCCGAATCGCTTCATTACCCACGAACTCGTTCAGAAGTACTGCCGAAGCGTTTTCTACTTTCAAATGCTCTTCGATTAACACTAAATATTAAGAAATGAATCTATTAGTAAAAGTTGCACTTTTAGCTCATTTTATACCTCCTCTGTCTGGTAATGAATATAGAAAGTTATCTTTCAGTTTGCGCTTAATTCTCGTTTCTTCGAAAGATCGATGGAATTCAAGCTTAAAGTCTTGAACGCGTTCAGTCAAAAATTCTTGCAATTCTGTGAAATGACTTTTTTGTGGCAATACATTAGAGGTTTGTATTGAAAACCCATAAAATTGCTGAAAAACTACGAATATATAAATTATTGATTTCATCGTATTTTCATTATTTATATTTGGCCTCAAATTCAAAACTAAATCAAAAGATAATAAATAATTAATTAACTGTAAAATTTAATTTTAATATTTCTATGATTTACTCGAATGATACTGAATGTGAGCACTGGTGAGTTCAGCTTTCAAGTAAATGAATAGAAACGGAGCCAACACTAGAATAAAGAACTCTTTCGATGATATTTAAGTCAATGAAAGCAATGACAGCAATCACTATAACTTTCAGCTCAACTCTTAATGACTTAAAGACTGGTGAATGAGAACTAACTTTAATTATGAGTTGACTTACTATCACTTCAGTACTAATTGACTCAAATTTAAGAGTTTTTATTTTTTATCTCATAAGCGATGAAAAGTTAGTCACTCTTTCGTATGTTTCATGTGAGTCATGAATAAAACACATTTTAAAAGTTATAATCATTTGTTAAAGTAATTGAAAGTTAAATAAATGAACTGTTAGTGAATCTATAGTTAATTGAGAATTTTTCAAACTTATTATATTATTCTCTGAACAAAACTTTTTCTTAATTTTTAATTCAAAAGTTATTGAACAATAAAAAAAAGTTGAAATTAATTCCTATTATAATAGTTAGAAACTAATTGCAAAGTCTTAAGTCAGTAAAAGTTCATCATTATATAGTTTAGGATTAAATTAAGAAAGTATTGAACTCTCTGAGAAAAGTTTAAAATATTGAAAAACTTTTGTATCAAAGTTTTAAAACTCATGGAAACAGAAGTATTTCCCTCTGTTTGGCATAACAAATGACTTTCCTTTGGTTATTTATAAGTACAGTCAATAACGTTGACTCAGTTCTAACCCCTCATCATATATTAGTGAACAACAAATGAGACCAAAAAAGACGTATTTTATAACCGAGAAAATAAAGGCCAAAATTAGGCGCATTTTGCGAATAATAGAGCGAGTGATAGGTTAAGCGCCAATCCATTCATCCTTTTATTGATTCATATGTTTTAATATTATAACATTTTTCACTTACTTTTACTTTAATTTTAAATTAAATTAGTTTTTAATTAAGTTATTATTTATTATTAGTCTCTTATAAAGTGATGTCTCGAGAAAATCGTTCAGTTTTTGGTGATTTGAACGCAAGAAATGAATTGGAAGTAATCGACAATATTTATGGTATTTATAGTTTTATTTATTTATTTATATAAATAGTTTATTAATTATAACTGTATTTAATTGAAAAGATCGCACAATAATAACGACTAACAGCGCAAATATATTGAACATAATGACTGAGTCGTCGACAGTGGATCCAGACGAAGAAGTGATTCGCAAAAGAGGCCGAAAGAAGACACCGAAAGCATCGCTTTTGCCGTTAAGGCGTTCGCCACGAAAGTTGAATAATAGTTATAATAGTAGTTTGGATGCAATTAATAACAGCACAGATTTGTCTGAATCGCAGTCTTCTGCGCAATCAGATCAAACTCATGACTATTTTCTTCGGACACCGAAGAAGTCAATGCCATCGCCGACTCCGACTCGAATTGCGCCCAAACTCTTGTTGAGTCCGATGAAGACTTCGACTCCAACTACTCCTCAAAGAGTTTCTCCGCGAAAGCGATTGCTGTTAAACAGCAATGACTCAGGCATTGACTTGAGTCCCACTTTCAGTGGACATGAATTGACGCCAAACTCTTCGCTTAGAAGTAATTCAAAAGCAACTAAAACTCAGTCCAAGACTTCTATTGTGACAAAACGCAGACGTCGTCGATATTTCTAATTATTATTTACTTTATCTCAATTAATTTCATAACTTATTTTAATTTTTTAAAGTAATTATTACTTCCAATCATTTTCTCATTCTTTTACTTGCGTTTAATCCGAATTCGTCCGAATGGTTTCGGACACGAGTTTAGAATAAAATCTCATTTCAATTCTCTCAATGATTTTACTTTGTTTTAAAGGTTTTTGTTAAATATGGTTTTGTTTGATTGGTTTGAACAAAATGAATGCAATTTTTTTATAATTTGGTTTCTTTTTTATTATTCAACACAATGAAAGCTCTAAATAGTAAAAGTTTTTTATTTTGATTATATTACAGATATTTTCCTTAAATAATTTAAAAAGAGAGAAAACATTTGTTAAATAATTAAAAGTGAAATTTTCTTAAATAAATTACTGCTGTCTTTTGGGCCACTAATAACAGGTTACATGAGTTTGGCTTTTCTTTTGCTTCGTTTAATCAGATTTTCATTTTCATTACTTTCTTAGAAAAGAGATTTTAGTTTTAATGTTTGTTTTAGTGCAAACTTTTCTAATGTTTTAAATTGAGTTTAGTTTTGATTTAACATAAGAAATATTAAAGATTTACATAATTATGGTTTATAAGAATCAACAGAAACAGCATATGATTCACTCTTGACTAACGTCCACATTCTGTCATAATTTGTTTATAAATACAAACTTTTGTAATAATTAAATTGAAAAATGATAACTCATTTTATAGTCTTGTGTTATTCTGAAAAATTGGTTTACATTTTAGAAGATTTCACTCCTTTAAGGTATTGAATACCATAACATACAAAAATGCAACAGTGAATGCATGTAAAGTACAAATGGTTTAATGACAGCGTTTCTAATTTAACCTATATTTATATTTATATATAAGCTTACAGTACATATAGTATAGTAATGTTTGGTATAATTCAATTTATTTTTATTTAACAGTAAGAAATAGGAATAACAACAAGACATTCATTTCTGATTTTCATGTATGACCTGATAATAAATAACTTTAATGAGAAATAAAAGTTTCATAAAATGTAATTTGAGTTCATGTGAAAGAGAGAATAGAATTGCTTTTTGTTTGTTTTACTGACAAATTATTTAGTTTTAATGATTCTGTATATCTGTGACTTATACTGACCGTTAGTATTTGTAAGAATTGTAACGCTAATGAACTTTGATTTAATAGTTGGTCAAAACTGAGCAAATAATATGATAGTTATGCTGCATATATGAATAGATTATTACTGTATAGTGGCTCTGGTGGTAGTGGTAGTGGTGGTGGTGGTCGTAATGGTCTCTCAGGACTATACATTTATTCAATTACCTGTATTGTTAACATTTCTATTATTATAATTGTTATGAAATAGAGGTAGAGGTAGTACTAGTTCTACAAAAACAAAAGATCTTTTTCTCCTAAATCTTTGAGTTGTAATCGACCCTAACTGTCATTGATTAATGTTTGTGCCATTTATTTCTGACAAGTTTTGAGTTCATTTCACAATTTATTATAATAACAAAGAGAAACAGATAGTCTTTGTCGCACTGCTAATCAGTTAAGCAAATGAATCAATTTCTGGTAATTTAACGGTATTATCGAGAGATACAGATCCAAAAGGAAATAATTGCACAAAACTTACTTTAATAGTAATCAATCTCTGCCTTACCGATGATTTAATTGTATAATACAAATATTTATTGCAATATATCTACTGTCAAACCGAAAAGACTAAAGAGTAATGCTTTGGTTGTATACAATCAACTCTTATGTATTCATTAGAAGTGTGTAAAAGTCTATGAGATAGAGATAAATACACGCAAATATCTATCTGTTTGTAATTTAGATTCTTTAGTAAACAATTTAGTTATCAATAGTGCAGTTAATAAAGAACCCGAAAATAGATTTTTTAAAGTTCTAAACCAGTAGTTTTGCCTCAAAACTCAACATTATTTGAATGATTTGGTACAGAAAAGAGATGTCAATCAATAATGATGTCCATAGGCTCAGGTTCAGGCTTAAGCTGTATGCAAAACTTCTCTTGGGATTGAGTGACTTAATATTTTGCATTATTTGTGTCCTTATTTAATATAACTGTAACTTTTATATTACCTGTACTTTTGTATATCTTTGATTATAAATTATATTTGTATTTTTAGTCTTATATTTATATATATTTAAACTACTTTTTATAATTTTGTGTATATAATGACAGGCTCTGCCAGCTATTTAAGTGTGTAATAGCACCACAAAAACTTTCTTGAATTTAATTGTATATCTGTAGTAATTTTAAAAATTGTCATATCTTTCGAATGTGGCCCCTAATAAAAACATATTGGTACCCAACTGTATATAATTGTTAGTTTTGGAAGTGACAGGCTCGGGCTTAAACTTGAAGTTCTCGAGCCTGGGCTTAAACTTGGAGTTCTCGAGCCTGGGCTTAAACTTGGAGTTCTCGAGCCTAGGCTCAAACTCATCTCTGGGTTTTGACTCTAGGCTCAGGCTTTAAGCTTTTGGAGCCAATGGATATCATTATGAATGAAAGATTTGATAGCGAAGAAATAGTACAATAAATACATAAATGACAGTCTGATTGTGTTATAGAAGGGATAATGCAATACAACACTAAATCTATAATAGTTGTGGTTCTAAAGCATGTTTTTTACCCATAAAAAAGATTAATTATTATCGTATTATCCCTTCAGAAGAAAAAATAGAAGAACAAAACGGTTGACAACACGAATGAATGCAGTATTTTTCACACAACTTTTCTTTATATGAATACAAACACATAATTTTTCTTATATTATTATTATTTACGATTATTCACAAATGTTTTATAATCATTAATACCGAACACCATTAATGGAAGTTTTATTAAATATATTTTTCTTATTAATAAAAACTTATTTTAATAATTTGATAAAAGATTAGATGATTGAAATCACTCCCAATATCTTAATATATTTAATTAGATATATATACAGACTTGTATTTCCATCAACGGTGTTGGAAACCCTGCTTTCAAACAATGAAGTGTCAAATACTTAAAGTGCTGAAAAACTTTTACAATACTTTAATTAAGGATTAAAGCATTCAATTCTCTTAATAAAAATGATTAGTTTTCAATCGATTCAAAAATCATTTAAAAAGTCCGCTAAACTCTGCTTTGGTTTCGAAAGATAATTACGAATTAAATAAATCTTTCAAAATTCACATCTGAGACACTATTATTTTACAGCATTATTTAAATTATATTTTGAGCACTCGTTTCATCATAAATATGATAATTAACTTATTAATGAACTTGGAATCACTTCATTTCAATGTGTTGGTGCAAAAAAGAAACAACAGAATACAAATCAATTTACGCCAATGATTGCAAATAAATATTTACATAATTTGATGATAAAACGCATTTCTCTAGTATTTTGTATTTTGTTAGACAACAACAAAACATCACAACAAAGTTATTTAGAAACCGACAGTCAATAGTGAATAGTGAATAATATTAATAATTTATTAATAATAAATTAATAATCACCCAATTTAAATATAAGACCTACTAATTGACAACTAAGGTCAATGAGATGGTCTTGATATAGACTGTCCGTCATGAACCATAGGTGACGACTCGTCTCGATCCGTCTCCTCGTCGTTATAGCTCTGTCGAGAGCGTCTCAATACTGATTCAACTAAACTTGAGGCCTGTCTTTGTTGCCCTAATGTCGATGATGTCACCGCTGGACTGCCCAGACTTGGATGTGGTGCATGTGGTGCTTGACTGAACCCGTGAGCTGTAGCTGAAGACGCATTTGGTTTAGAGTTTATTTGAAATCCAGTGCCGATAAACAATGATTGACCGCTCGATGAATAGGCTAATGGTTGAAACGATCCCATTGTTCCCAAGCTTTGAAATGTTGAGGGCGGCTGAATGAATGCGGGCAACATCACCCCTGCCGTGTCCATCGGCACAGGAAAGTCAGATGAAGAGCCCGAAGAGCCGGGAGATGTCATCGAAGTGCTCTTCTGAAGCTGAGACAGCGATTCCAGTGCTATCGCAGACGACACGTGTTGTGATGAAGTGCTGGTCGCCGACGGACACGATGAAGATATGGCTGCGACCTGAAGACTGGGAGTTGAATGTAGTTGTTGGTGAGGTTTGCCAATCGATGGAACAGATGGAGTGTGTTGTGTGTTATGCAGATGTCTATTACTGCGAAACCCACTCGAAACAGCACCAGTTCGCGAATGATGCGAATGCTGACTATTGGAACTGTTACTGTTCGTATGGCTTACGTTATTGAGTCGCATGTGATGTGACGAGTGATGATATATTGTCGGCGACGTTAATGATCTTGGGGGTGATGTTAATGAATTTGATGGTGTTATTGGCGCCCAAGCCTTTGACTGGAACCGAGAATTGTGATAATTTAAGGCCAGACCTGTAGTACTTGTTACAGGACTTTCACAGTCCATCGCTGATGAACAAGCCATGTGATGAAGGCCTGAATTTACTGTTGAACTGTTAGCCATTATTCCGTCGTTAATGATGTGAAAAGATCCGGTTTGTGTATAACTATTCTGTATATGATGTCCGTGTAATGAATGTCCAAAATGTTGATGCGTTGGATCAGAACGAGCTCTTGGGTTATGGTTTGAGACTAATGTCAAACACAGATAGATATTACTCACTCTTTTCGATTAGTTATAAATTGATAATAAGCTGTTGACTATTAATTAATGCTTACATTCTGGAGGACACTGACCGGCACAACCCATTGCACTTGGACTTAACAATCCTTGTTCTATAGCAGGACTCGAACTGGCGCTTTGGCTCGTGTTTGTACTGCCGTCAGTGGTTCGCCTGAAAAAGCTGTGTTGAAGGGCGTTATGAGGCGTAATACGTGTTTTGGGATTATAGTCCAACATTCGCAAAATGAGATCTTTGAATTTCAGATAATCAGATACTGCATGTCCTGGCTCTCCAAGACGACGACCGCCGGGACCGCCCAATTCGACCCCAAGTATATCAGTCAGTTTTCGAGCTCCTGGAGGTTTGTACTGTTGAGACAGAAAAATATATAGCTTTTTGTGACATTAAAAAAACGCTTCGATTCATTTCTGTAATACATTATGTCTGGAGATAGAAAGCTATGAACCGTAAAATTAAATTCATATCATATCTGATGGCTTTCTCTGAGACATACTGTATTGCAGGTGAGTATAACATTTGCAATACTTGTTGATAATATCGTTGATTAGCGAAAGAAATATGAATTATTAAAAGGAAAACTTACTTTTTTGCCATCTTTTGTCTTCTTGAGCACATTGGTTCCATCGGGCAATTTGTCAAAGTATTTGCGCGCTTTATGTGCCTGATCTGCTATATGTTTTGGAGGCATTCCTAATACTTCCACAATTTTATTCATCTGATCGACTTCATTGGCGCCACTAAATAGTGGTTCTCCGGTATGCATCTCTACAAGTATGCAGCCTAACGACCACATATCAATTGCCATATCGTAAGGAATGCCTAATAGCACTTCTGGAGATCGATAAAATCTGCTCTGAATGTATTGATATATCTGTAAACATAAAATAGTATTAATAATTGAATTCGCATTTTGTTAGAATAGAATATGAGTTAACACTTGGCTGTTATGGATTGAAATGAATGAAATTTTAGATATAAAAGAATTGAGTATACAAATGAAATATTAAAAACAATTTGTTTACCCTTTTCCCGAGTTGACAAGAGCTCCCAAAATCGACAATTTTGATGGCACTTCTTTTGGGGCTACAGAGCAATATGTTTTCAGGCTTTAGATCGCAGTGTATTATAGATAGTTCGGGATTCGAGAGGAACATCAGTGCTGTACACATTTGCTGAGCAAACTTTCGGGTCAAGTTAAGTGAAACTCCACGAAAATTTGTGTTTCTCAGTAAGTCATATAAATTATAGGATAACAATTCGAAGACTAGGCATAAGTGATTCCTCCACATGAAGTGACCTTTCAGTTTGACTGTCAATCAAATAAATTTTAGTTTTATTTAATTATAATTAAAAACAAATCGAATTAAGTTAATAAAGCAATTAGTTTGAGATGAGATAGATATAGAGTACTGTATTGTATGTATATCTCACCGATTTTGTCTTTGCCAATCGAATATGAGGTTCCATTTCCCTCGTGATTATTCATTAATTCAAGTAATTTGACTTCAATTTGCGCCTGATTTAGGAACGGCTTTTTGTTCTTAATTATCTTAATGGCAACGTGACACTGATCTTCGTGGTCAAAAGCTTTGACCACTTGTCCAAAGGAACCCTTCCCGATGAGAGAATCAATTTCATAGCGTTCAAAAAACTTCTCTCCGTTACGAATGATGTAATCATGATTATCGTCATCATATCCATCATTATATAATTTTCGCTCTTTTTTATGGCTGGCATTATCATCGCCTTGGGTTTGCTGTGCTCTTCGTTTCTTTTTCGCATAATAAACCTTTGGGAGAAAATATCAATTAATAACATGTAAATAATATGTGAGACATAATAACAATAAATATAACGTTTTTGAACTCAGGTCCGAAATGATTACACAAATAATAATAAAGATAATGATCTTTAATATAAGCAAATATTAGACAATGTATAATGAAATTAGTTTAGATGGAAGGTGTGCTGCGCTAACATTTTAACTAATGTTTGCCTCAATTGTGGAGCTCTTGTATTATTGATTTTTTCACACAAGTAATAGGCTTCAGTACTTTCACTGTCTTTATATGAGTAGATGTTTTGCTGGTGATAGTGAATGCCGGTGTAATTTTTGCTAAGCTTTTCACTTTTTGGCTCAGAAATAAGGGGATGCACTGCTTTGGGGAAAGTCAGAAATAAAGAAGCACAAGAAGCACCTTGTCTTGTATGAGTGGATACCAATGTGAACCAGTCAGCAGACAGACAGACAAAAACAAAAGTCAGACAGAGAAACACAGAGACATATAGACAGAGAAGATGGTGAAGAATGAAACTCATAAAAAATCCTGATTCAAGTGAAGCATACTATAGAGATTGAGGTCAACTCTCATCCAGACATCATATAAGGTACAGAATATTTTGGCGCCGCCTCACCACTGATGCTCTTGTTTCTGATAGTTTTTTCTCTAAGAATCTCACTTTCAATCACTCGTCACAGTAAAAAAAAAAGGTTAAAGAACCGCAACAATTAAGACAAGTGAGAGATGAGCTGCACTGGAAGTCAAATGGAACAGGTTTTCAAAAGAAAAATATAAAAATACTAATCCAAACAATATTCAAACCTATCAAAACTCATACGTCTTCAGTATTGCTTTGGAATCTTTTTCTGCCGAATAAAAAGCGATAACATTCAAAGTGTGAATTTGCGCACAATTCTGATTTCATTTTAAATAATTGGATTCGAGCATAGAATGTAACAATTTTTTTGTTCAACTATAGAAGTCTGAACTTAACGGTCTAGTGATTTGCAACCATTTATAGTAAACCATATTAAAAGAGATACGAAGAGAATATTGTGAAAGAGGTATTTGAAAACATCGCCCAAATCTAACTCAAATACATGAAATACAGAGTAACTTAAAAGTAATATAACGTATGGTATAGAACATAAGCTGACACTCAGTCATTGAGAGAACAGACACCAAATAAACTGTCAAAAGCGAATCCGTCCCCATTTGAGCCTACTTTAAATAAGGTAAAACTGTTAATTATTTTAAGAGCTTTAATTATAAGCATAAAAGCAAATTTGAGGCTAAAAGTAGTACTGAATGAAGAGAACCAACTTTGGTCTCGCTTGTCATCCAATATGAATGGAACGGAACAAACAAATGTGAACACCAGCCATGCCTTTAGTTCAAAATATAAAGTGCTTGGAAGTTATAGTCATAGTTAAACTAAAAAATGTTTTTATTCTGCCTATACTTTCTCCAGTCTATACTACTTTGTTGTGCTGCCGGTCTCTCTAACTTCGACTCATGCCATAATCATTTATTGAACAAGATTTGAGATTTGTTTACTGCTTATGTTACTGTGGATGAAAACTTTGTTGCAGTCACAGAAAGGAGAACTCACTCTCTGCTCACTCTTAGTGTGAGGAATAGAGGAGTTGTGTGTAAGTGTAGATGAAAGGGAAAAGTTAGAGAGTAGTCTTAGAACTAAGGCATACCTCAATTGAAAGAAATAACGATTTCTGAGTAACAGATGTTGAGTTGTCTAAAGCTCTTCTCGGTCACGATTTAAGCAACTCATACACAGTGCAAATAAATGTTTCTTTAGTCTAATTTAATTGTTTCACATTTTTATTCTTAATTAATAGTCTAAAAAACAGTATATTTTATGTTGTGTTCATTGACTTCAATTACTTAATTGTCATTTAATATCTATTTACTATTACGTGACTTCACTTCATTTATTCATTCATATCATTCTAATTTATTTAAGTTGTATTTAATCTTAAAAATCTACAAAAATTAATAACCATTAGAAGCTTATGAATAATAATGATGTAACTGTATTATCAATGAAAAGATCAAATTTTTGCTAAATTTATTTATTATCCTCAGACAAATATTCTAAACTAAATAATCATATACTGTATCAGTCAAGTAAACCAATTATAAATTTTATTAATTATCTCAAGTCAGACAATAAATTATATACCAAATAAATAATTTCAATTGGTTTGAAATTCTTATTTTTCAAAAAATTCATTGATTTCTCTATACATTGAGTAAAGAATGAAGAGTTTAATCAAAGAAAGTCTATTTGAGAATAGGTTGAAAGCTTTTCATTTGGCAGCTCAAAGATTTTATATTTAAGATTAAAACAAAATAGATTTCATTTTTAAAATATTACTTTTATTTTGTTAAGAATGTTATGCATATCATTCATTCATATCACTTGATGAGGCAGATGAAGAAATGCTCCTAATCTTTAAATTATCAAAAAGAGAGAATCACATAGAGATTGAAATAAAATCCTCAATTTTTGAAGATATAGTTTACTGGGAGAAGAAAACTGCAGTCCCATAAGGAGAAAATTGGTTTTAACGATCTGTACTATATTATTATATGATTAATATGTAGTGGAATAAGAGAATATTTATGCGCTTTAATGTAACATTTTTGAAATTTTCATATTAGTCTTTCATAATGAGAAAGAAAATCAAAACTCAACTTATTTAAGTTACTCCAAATCGAAACTACAACTCAAGCTTTTCGGATCATTTAATCAATATTTAAGCATTTAATACAGAGCAAACTTTTCTCTATATGAGTCTCATTTTACTTATATATTAGTTATGAAAGAAGAGTGAAAAGAGTGGAACACAGAGTGGAAACAGTTATTGATTCTACAATAAAATAATCAATTCATTTCAATTTTCATTATAATTGAGCCAAATCTTATTTAAGTTTTAATCGAAAAATATTTTCAAATCTTTTTGATAACGTTTTTGAGAATTGCAAAATAAATTCAAAGTTAATTTAATTTGCGATCATTTTAATTAATGGTTTCTTTACATCATTATTCATAGGTTAGAAACCATTAATTCATTAAAATATTGTGAAAAAAATGATTTAAAATAAGTGAAATTCGCCACTAATAGCATATATTAATTGATTTTGATTAACATCACTCCAAGAAATATCTCTTATATAAATACTAAAGTTAGTATTGATTTCAATTCTCTATTATTTGTGGTTTTTTCCTTAGAAGTCTACAAAACTATTCCGAGTCCTGTATTTGTGTGTCTCGAATCTGATTTAAGTAGTAGTGCAGTAGAGAACAGAAGTATGAGACTAAACAAAAGAATCTCCGACTTAAGTGGAAAAGCTTTCTTCTGGCAGTCGTTCGCTTCAGTATATGAATAATAAATATGAAGAACCCCTTACTATACAATTTACTTTGCTCTCAATCTCAATGTGCAAACAAAAAGATTCTTCATAACGAACGCTCAGTTCTTTATTCTTTAATATATACCTTCCATAAACCTTTTTTACACGACAAGTCATTTCTTATATTCTTTAGTTTTTTAGTATAAATTAAGAACAATGCAAAAAATAGAGCGCGGCTGTGCTCTGTCTATTACGATGCAAATTCATTTTAATAGTTGCATAGATTTAAAGAAAGTAAAATTTGGAGCAAAAATAACAGAGACTTAGCATAACATAAAGTGCGGTATTAAAGCACATACACTTTTTCTTTGTCATGGATGATGCACTTCAGTAATATTATGTGATAAGAGCGCTCTTTTTTCTCAATAAAAGGCAATATTCACTGCACAAACTTAGAAATCTTCTCAATTTGTAAAATTCATGAGAAGTTATGCCATTCACTAAATTAGATTAAAACGATAGATAAAATCAAATTATTTTCTGATCTCTTATTCCTGGCATGAAATTAGTTGATATTTCTCTGGCGTTCGTTTAATCTTATAATTTTAAATTTGCTTCAAATTAATCATTAACAAGAAAAACAAATAGAAACAAATGATTTTTATACGGGTAATGAAATTGAGATTTTGATCCATTAAATAAGTTGATAATTAAGAAAAGGATTTTTTTATTATTTTCTAAGTAATTAATTTACTGATAAATAAAAATCACGAGTTCTTCAAATATATTTGCCTCTCAATTAATTAATATAAAAAAGTTTATTATGGTTTAAATATTAAATCAAAATTTTAATATTTCTAATATAATAAAAAATCTTTTTACTCGAGATTAGAATTATAAAGAACTAAAAAAACATTCAAAATTTATATTATACTAGAATTTGATATTTAAGTTTTAATTTTTTTACCAAACTTATGAAAATAACTGATACTTTATAAACGTTGTGCTAGTTTTAGATATAATAATGCTTTTGTTAATTATTACAGTATATAAATTTGTTGACTTTATTTTGCTAAACAGACAAAATCGACAGGTGATTATCCATTATTGTAAACAGTTATAGGCATAGCTCACTTTGGTGAGCTTTAGCTTCAGCTCAAAACTCATGCAAAAAAATTTATTTTTAAAATATCTAATTTTTTAAAAGGTGCTACTTCACTATATATATCACATTTCAGATAAAGGGTTTATAAATATCTTCTTTATGAAATCAAAACAAATGTGTAGTCACCGGGACTTGAACCCAGTCTTTACCGATAATATTTCGGTGGTCTTAACAGCTGGAACACATTCCACATGAGTTTTGACTTCATATTTTTGTTAGATTTACACGTTTAATATCTGAGTATTGCAATTTTTAATAATTTTATCGTTTCATTACTAAAGTACCTGTTCAATTATTTAAAGCACACATCAAATGAAAGTTATAAAGTCATTCATCAACTACACAACATCAACATCAACATAAAACAAAAATTAAGACTTTATCTCATGTTTCAATGTTTATTTGAACTGAATTAAAAGATTAATCATTATATTAAATACTTAGTTATTAAATCATATGGCAATTAATAAAATCCTAAAGGTGTTCGCTTCTATCTCAAGCTCGAGCTTGTAATTTGTAAACTAATATACCGGTAATGAAGAAAATGAATCAAAGAGCGAATGCGATAGCTTTACGTTTTGTTTGCACTGTTGTTGCACTGCAAGTATAGTGTGTTTAATAGGATTTGAAATTATAACTATAATTAATTTTCAATATAAATTAACAAATAATAACATTTTAAATATAAGATACATATATGATTAGAATTGACAATGTTTTAGGTGACAGAAATGGATTTCTTTAAACAAATCTTCAAAATGATAATTTATATGGGATTCTGTTTCATCTGATTTCTTAAAACATAACATTGGTCTAAAATTTAAAGCATTGGTGAGATGCAAAAATTGCAATAATTCAATGAAACAGAAGTCCTTAATAATGAATATTAATTAATAGCTGTATTAGATATTCTGAGAGCTCTTTAAATTATTTCTAAGTATACACACCTTTAATCTGATTGTATAAAAAAAAGTTGACTCTTCATCATTAAAATGATCAATTGTTAATTTATAAAAAGAAGTAAAAATGTTAGAAGAGTTTTAATGCTATAAAAATGATTTAACACCCTATATATTGAGTTAAACAGCGAAAGAAAGGCTCGAGGCTATCACTAATTATATCTGTTTAATCAATGCATTGAAACCATATAATGAAATGTTTTCATGGAAACCAAATATAATTTAATGTCTTGAGTTGCAAACCAAAAGCAACCAATACATGTAAATGACAATAATAAATGAAAATTCACGTTATAAGCAGCCCATCGCTGAATTACTTGTGATAATGAGTGTTTTATAATAAAGAAAATGATAAACACGATTAATGGATTCATGCAATATAAAGATGAAAACCAGTCTGACAAGTGAGAGTAGTTTTATTGTTATCAGATCAACAATAAAATCGGAGACTTTTTAATATCAAACTATTTCATTATCACTGTATATTATAATAGTGTTGATTCAGTTTCAAATTTTTAATTTCGTTCTCGTTTTTGGAACTGATTCAACACTAATTATAATGAATAAGCGGTCTCTAATTGATTTGAATGAGAAAAGAGTTGCAATAAATGAATTAAAGTTGACTTTAATTGGTGAAAAACAATACAAAACGAATGAACTGAATGAAAGTAAGCAAAAATTTATGGTTAAATAAAATAGAAAGATGTTGACTAAAAAGTAGAAATGGTAGCGAAAGGCTGACAAAAAGCGACAGTTTTTGTAATTAGCGCTTCGGTCGATGTTTGATTACTAGAGTTAGTGGCAGAGAAGCGATATTTCATGAGACTGCAGGAAATCAAAGCTAAGAAACGTTTCTGAAATCATGGTCGTGACCTCTTTATCACCACGTCTTAGTCTTAAAGGATAAATGACAGTATTGCCAGACAACAAATGGTCACTTTTGCCTCAGTAACTCTTCGTCAAGTCTTATCTATAGGTAATTGCATACGTTTTCATTATTTCTCTGATCTTTTGTATTTGGTATTAAAATAATATCATTGCAGAGAATCTCAAATCTATTATTTGCTTTTCGTCTATTCATTTGTTGGTCAGTTGAACAAAATGTTGCTTTTGCTAAATATTAGTAAATGGTATTGAAAACGAAACATTCCATTGCATTGCATTCTTTTAGGGCTAAAATAAAAGCAATTCCTGGTTGTAGTGATGGAAAGTTTAATTTGGCTTTTTATACAAATTAAGCCAACCATTAAAAATAGCAATAAATTCAATTGAATCTAAATTCCTATTAAAAGCATTTTATTTATACTATTCATGTAATTAAAGAGAAAAATTATTTAAATAGGAAATAGATTTGTAAAATGGAATTAATAGAAGCTATTATATTGATTAAAATTGTCTCTTAAGATAAAACATAAATTATATAATAAAGAGAGAGATGAGTAGTCTAGAACTTGAATTCATTCGATCAATTTTTGTCTGTTCATTGAGCAGAATCGTGTCCAGACATGTAGAGACCAAAGTAGGAAATGTAAAAGTAAACCACATCAAAGTCAACAACAAACAAGAGAAAAAATCAAATGCTATTCTCTTTCACTATAAGAGATTAAAAACCAATGCGATTAAGGAATTCTTGTATAGGAAGAGAGTCTTCCACATCAAACCAGAGAAAAAACTAAGAAAAAGAGCAGAGGCGTGAAAAGTGTCACTATTGTAGATGTGATATGCTATGCAAGCCTGCAATGTGTTATCACAAACATATGAAAAATTCTGACTTTTGGGTGGTGTTGCAAAAAACTAAATTTAATACTAAATTTAGTCTCTTAGGAGAAAATTTAGTAAATTTATCATAAAAGCAGATCAACAAATAAGAGTTCAAATATGATTCAGCCTGTATCAGAGAATTTGATATATCAAAGTTGAATTATCCCTAATATAACTCATTAGAATTAGGGGAACATAACATTAATTTGAATGTAGAATTTCAACATTTTGCTGTATTTTAATATTTTATACTAAATTTATTCCTAAATTTAGTGCTCTGGAGAAAATTTAGTAAATTTAACAACGCTACTTTTGGGCTCAAAAGGCATATATTGCTTCTTTCATAGCTGTTTATAAGGTCCGAACCGTTAGATTTATTGCAATGACAAGAAAAGAATTGCATTGAGATCTATGTCAGCCTTATCTACATCTTAGATCACTCTATCCCTGAGTCCAGTGGGAGTTGGTTGAAGACTATAAGAACTACTTGTATGTGTTCTTACGAATTCTAATCCCAGTAATGTTAACATTAAATGTAACCTTTATATGGGAAAAGTATGTTCTTAGCTTACAAGCAAATGAGATGATCTTTCATTTGATATATCATATGATTCATAGTTTAGTGCTTATAAATATGTCTTTGAAAGACAGCAATGCCTTAGAATTAGAATTTTGCTCATAATTGAACCATATAATGATGATTATAAAAATGCCAATACAATTATGGCGACAGATATTGACACCAATACTAGAATGCATTGGTATTGCAATAATTAGGTCGCCCAACAAGAGTTATCGAAATTTTGCTCACTTTCACTACAAATAAGCGAATACTGTCTTCCTTTGCATTCATACGCATAATGTTCTAACGGTTAGTCTAAAAATATATATTATATAGCATTTTAAAAATGTGTTTAAATGCTCATAAATGAGAATAAAGTTTGAGCACATCAGACAAAAATGTGATTACTCAGCATTGGTAACAAAGAGACAATAACACAGACAGAATAAATGCGTCTGCAAACTAATCTCGTCTCTCGTCATGTGAAAGCATAAAATTTATTTAATTTTATTGGAAATACTGCACAACTAATCACAATTTTGAATTGAGACCTAATTATTTATTCATCAATGAGACCAAAAGTCATTCAAAGCTAACACTAAATGCTTTCATTCAAGAATATTGAAGACTATAGAGAAATAAATTTAAAGCTATTATACATCTAACTAAAGAGCAAAAATAGTGGAACAGAACTCGCTCTTTGAATGCATATGAGAGAGAAACAGCACTTTTACTGAGTTTGTATTGAGTCCAAAATCAAACGAGAATTAATGATGATGGCGAAGGCGATGGCGGCAAAGCAAGTCCGGAGCTTTCAAAAAAACATACAATAGAATAGAAAAGAAATGATAAAATGAGGATTGAGTTCACTTTATTTTGGATGTCATAAGTAAACAGTGTGTGAGCGAATAGAGAAGAGCGCACATCACCACAATGGGGAGCAATACGGCCACCATTCGAAAAAGTAAGCATTCGATAGCAATTTCATAACAGGATACCGATTATCCATAAACTGCTCGTTTCCGCACCAGACTCATCAACTATTTGTATAAGTGGTCATTCCATTCGTATCTCTCAGCCATCGAATAGCCTATCACACGGACCTGAACTGACCTTAAATATATATAAGCATATATACAGAGAAGAGAGAGAAGAGAGAGAAGAGAGAGAAGAGACAGAGAGAGAGAAGAGACAGAGAGAGAGAGAGGAGAGACAGAGAGGAGAGACAGAGACAGAGACAGAGGAGAGAGAGAGAGGAGAGAGAGAGATGACTTTGAGATACCCAATAAGTGAGGGTAAAGGGAAGAAAGCAATAAAGATTGAGTCAATCGATATTATAGTTTTTTGTTATATTAAAGCAGATGTTGTAGAAAAAAACAAAGAATATAATAGAAATGAATGAGATGTTATAACACAAACGGCGAGACATAAGAATATTGAAGCACTAACACTAACACTAACTTGAAAATATTGAGCCAATATAGACATTGCACAAAATGATTAAAAAGAGAAGTAAAGCAAAAATATGAGAGTCTGTCAACTTTTCCTTTTTTCTATAAAAGATATGTTTTATGAACTATGGGCAGAGTTGGAGTACAGCGATGCTCATTATTACTTACATTCTAGCAATAAATCGTCAGAATAAAAGTTGTTGTTATCAAACATTATTGTAAGAGTCGAGACGAGACTCCAATTTAATATAAGTTTAATGTTTAGTTTTTGGCCAATTCTTTACATTTAAAAAATATTGCAAAAAATTTAAATAAGAATCGGCTGCAGAAACAGACAACTCATATAGAATCACATGATATCATTCAATTCAATAACATTCAGAAAATGTGAAAGAATTTGACAATTTTTGCAAAAATTGCAAAAATATTTTCCAATTCAGATCTTCATTGAAATATTCTATCGTAAGTCCATTAAGAGGTGCATTGAGTTTATAATTCAATGTCATCTAATGTTGATTTATTTAAAATGTATTGAATACATGCATTACTTGAATGATATTTTGATACAATGAACAAAATTTTAAAATTGAAACATTTGAGCCAAAAAGTATGAATAAATAAATGCAGAAATGTGTAATTTTTTTAGAGCTAACAGATATTCCGGAAAACAAGACATTTGCGTTATACTAAAAAAACAAACTCATGTGCGTTCCTGAAAACATAGAGCTAAAAGAGTACGTTTGGCTATAACTAAATCTGACATTCAATTAGAACAAAATGCTCTCCGGGAAGAAGGCTTGCAGAGAAAAGAGCAAAATAAGAGCTCTACAGCTTATAGTGAAGAGGAAACAGCCATAAGGAGATGAGTGAGAAATCGTGGTTTGTTTCGCTTATTTGCTTTTCTGGCTAAGAATCGTGATTTGAGAGCAGGTCATCGTTGAGGGAACAAAGATGAGGACAAAATTGGATTTCGTAAGCAATTGAAATGCTTTCAACAATTGACGATCAAAATAGTTCTTAGAATATATAGATATAAAAAAGACTAATTGCAAAATTACAATATAAAAGAAGATATATTTCGTTTTTTAAGACTGAGTGCATTGTACGATGTATTGTAAGCTCAAAACACAAGTTAATGCTCGCCTTTAAATATTAAACTCAAGCTAAGGCTCGTGCAAAATGAGCTTATTCTCTGATAAAATACTGTAGTAAAAATACTAAAACCACTCTTCAAATCATTGTTTATTTATTTATTTTATCAACAAAAACATTGATAATAGGAATTGGAATCGCTTTTTAATGCATTAAATAATACAGAGAAAGGACGTGATTTGAAAAATTAAAATGTAGTGACAGAACCACCAGTTTTAGCGTCACATTAAATGAAAAATGTGTTGTTATATCTAATAATTTAGACATATCGGTCAGCTTAACATTACTATACATTTGAATTAAAACGAATATAAATATTATTTTCTAGCGTTACTATTTATTAGATAGGGAGCACTTTAAAAATTGAAAAATGTTCAACTTTTCACTACATCTCCTGTTCCAGTCGATCTTAAAGCATTCCACTGACTCATAAGATGATTCATAAATTTCATCTCATTTCAATCCCACTCAAATTTTTGTTATCACATGGGATTGAAATTTTGATCACTATCAGGGGTGCCAAAGAAGGGATATCACACGCACCTGACTTTTGGTCAAAGATACCCCTCTCTGCCTACGGACAAAAAATCGACCCCCTCCTCCAGCAAACCGAAAGTGTATCGCGTAAAAATATCCCCTGTCAAGGCATGTTGACCGTTTGATCCGGATCTCCATTATTTTTGCATCCCAAACGCGATCAATAAAGTGGATCAAAATAATTGGATCAAATTCTGGATCGTATCCTCTTTTTTGATCCGATCCCATATGGCAAACGCGATCAGAGTTGATCCTCGTTTGACTGGAGTGACACCTTTTATATATTTGTGCCTATTTCTCAGCGTTTACAATTGGTAATCAAATATTAATTACAAAAAGGGTCTTATTTGCAAAATTTTTATAATTGATCCTATTTTAAAAATTTATCGCAAATCCAAATAAGTATCAAAAATGATCTCTATTTTTGACCCGACCCGATCAGGATCAAACGGTAAACATGCCTACACCTTGGATTAGAGCTACCCTCATCACTATTTGTGAGCTTTAGCTTAAGTTTCACTGTGAACTCAGCTTTGAGCTTATTGTAAAAACATTTAAAATTCAAAATTTTCTATTTAAATGTTTGTCTAATTAATACAATATGATAATATAATTAAAACTATTCATTATCAAAATAATTTGAAGCACATCTCATTGATTGTTATGTAAGTTTGTTACGTTTTTAGTTATTAAATAACCAGAAACTAAATAAGCATAAGCTCAGCATTAGCAGCAATGGGCGAGCCTTAGCATAAGCTTCAGCTTTAGTCTTGCTTCCCATGTATGAGCTTTTCTGAATAACTTCGAGCTTGAGCTTGAGCTTGAGCTTAAGCTTAAGCTTTGCTTATGCTCTTCACTATTCTATAAATGAAATGAACTTTTGTTTCATTTGGAGATAATGTTTGTGACAAAATAAATTTTATGAAGACATGATTTTTTCAATTATTTTTGAAATGCCTCTCAAAAGCTGAGTAAATATAAAATGTTTGAGTGAATCATCAAAATGAAACATTTGAAACGATATTTTTGTTAACAAGCAAACAACCGATTGAAACAAAAATAATTTTTTGAGTTCAAAATTTAGGCTAAAATGAAAGATGAGGCAAATTATGAAGAAAATACTTACTTCGTTAATGTGTTTGTAGGTCTTAATGAGATCAACACTTAATTTGCGCAGAGGAGCGCTATTAGGCTCACGAAATTTAAATGACGCGATTCGAGTTTGATTATTAGCACTATTCAAAGTTGAGGAGAAGTCATTGCCAACCACTGTATTCTGTGTAGTAGAACCTTGTTTTGCAGCAAATGCCACCAATTGATCTTGAGTAACAATGCGTCCATACATTCCTCCACTACTAGCATGACCTTTCGCCTGTTCGCCTGAAAATATTAAATCAATAAATACATTAACCAAAACAGTTTACACTTTTAACTAAATTTTAGTTTATACGCAACTTTTATCACTGAATAACTGAAGGCTCACAAAGACTGCCTTCAAAAGTATAAAATTATTTTACTTTTGATTATTAATTGTTTGCACTCTTCTGTAATAATCCTATTGTATGTTCAGTGTTTTTGTAGTGTATCGCATATGTATTGCTAATTTGAGTCTATTAATAAGTCAAAAAACTGATATTGTTCTTAAACTTAATTTTTGAACTCAAAACATGTGTTTTTCCTAATTTCGTTCAGATTTCGTTGTTATTATTTATTAATAAAGTTCTGACTCTTAAAAAAATCATAAAATACTATTTGAAAAACCAATGATTTGAGTTCAGAACTTGAATTGCTCATCAACTAGTGTTGTTTCGCTTTGCATAAGTCTAAGTCAGCCAAATAGAAAATTTTTTGGTTAAGCCTAGTGTTGATTTTAGTTCCAAATACTGAAACTGAAATGAGTTTCTGAAAATTCAAAATATCGAAGGAAATTCAGAGAATTAACAAAGAATGACAAAAATTAGGATTTTCAAAACAATAATATGAGTTGATTTTACTTGTTATTACATAATCTGTACTTATTTGTTAATTTATGAACAATTTAGTCGAATTTTTCACAAAGTTAGGTTTGCAGTTAGCTGTATCATAAAACCACTGAGAGAGAAAATCAAGTGCAGGTGGATATGGAGAGAAAGGGGTGCAGAGCAATAATATTTTATATTTGCAACAAAAGTAATTTTGTTGGTGAGCTGTGTGAGAGTACAACAAAAATTATAATATACTTTCAGGTAAATTAACATTTGAAACAAGGCCCGAGAGTGCAACATAGCATGGATTCAACTCAAATTCAATCCCTCCAACTTCAGTCTTTAATAATGCAAAATCTGACTAACATTTAATTAGTAACTATAATAATGCCACTGATGAAGGATATCGGAAGATGTGTAAAGTGCTTAAACAAAAAATTTTAAAGTTGTGCAAAAAATATATAATTCATTTAAAACTTCACACAACTAAAGAAATTAAAACTTATATAAAAATTTGAAAAGGCTTAAAGTTTTTTATCCATTAGAATAATAAGAAATTTTTAGCTCTAGTTTCAATAGTCTTGAACTGGTTTTGAAAAGTGAGTCAGTCGGTCTGTCTCATCATTAATATATATTGAAAATTGTAATATTTTGCAAGTTATAAATTATAACTTATTGAAAGTTACGATACGATGTACAGTAGTTTATATCTGTTATTGAATTTTGAATGATATATTGTTAAAATAATAAATTATGTAAACATCTATTTTATTAAGTCTCCAGATTTCGCTCACACACAAACACAATCACATCCCATCTCTGACTAATTAATTTTTTACAAAAAGAGAAAAATTCTGTGGGAATTTATAATATTCCATAAAGACAACAAAGATTACAATTGAATCTTCATTTGAATGAAAATATATCAGAAGCCATTTTCATAAATATTTTAAAAACTTGATTACTATGTGAGCAAATTTTGAAAGTACCGGTATTTCTATCTATTCTAGCGATTCAAATACTTAGAGTTTTGTTGTAAAAATTTGTTTGCAATAAAATTATCAAAAACTGTTTTATTGAATAATCAATAGTTAAAGAAAGTATTTCACCCAAACACAAATACAAATACAAATACGCAATAAATAATGTGATAAAACCTATTCAAATGATTATTGTAAAGCTGAAGCGATATAATGCGATATTGCACAGCAAGAGTGCGTTATATTCACCTTATTCTTATCGATTTGTAGAGAGAATCGCTTTAAACAGAATGCTTGCAAGTATTGCACAGTAGTGATGGTATATGTTTAGTGTATTGGTACAGATAATGATGCGCAAAAGGTGCTTAACACTAAAGCGTAAAAAGAATCTCAATTCTCAACAGACAACTAAAACTAAAGGCAGACTTTTTCAACTAATAAATCCTTTGACTGATCCCAACGCGAACAGAAATCAGCTCTAAGATAGTTGTTGTTGAAAAGCAGAGCAAAGAGAGTGAAAGACTCAACAATAGAGCAAAACATGCATTTTAGAAAAATTGAGAAAATGCACGCACAGGTTATGATAATGAAAGGGTAAACCATTCAATATTACATGTACTGTAACTCGAGTAGATGTGGGGCAGAACCAGCTGAGAGTCTGTGCTTGGGATAGAGAATGGATGGGATGATGTTATGGATGCTTCACTTCTTTTATTATATAATCTTTAAGAAGCCTAAATCAAAACGACAGAACTACTGAAAAGAGGGGTAGGTAGGGATGGAGAGAGCGTGCGAGAGCTGCTATAGAGAGAATTATGCAGAGACAGAGAGAGAGTATAAAGCGAGCGAAGTTAAGCTCATGCATATTTAACAAGATTGCTCTCACACTCCGTCTTTCTATGACACGTTTCAAACTTAAGTCATCCATCCATCCAGTGATGCACATGCTGTCAATGGTGCCATTGCTGCCATTGTAGATCATGTATGATATCAAATTAGAGCTCAGAGCAAAGCACTAATCATATCATTGATATTTGAAATTTGGTAAAAGATTGGCTCAAACGCAACTGTTTTTCTATTCATGTTAAGCTATTTAACTCATTTAAAAATCCACATTAAAAGCCTATCTCTTAATATTGAGTCAAAATCTTTTGTCATTAATTTCAGTTTTCAATGCAATAGTAGTGAAATAATGTATAATTGAAAAAACATAACTCGTCAGCGAATTGCAATGTTTGTTGACTTGATTCACTCGGTGTAGGGCTCGTCTTGACTCACATGTGAGTTAAGCAATAGTATGTACAGTACATGCAATTTGAAAGCAAAGCTAAAAGCATTTAGTAAAGCGATAAGATTGATGACGTTGTGTGGCATCACTGTTAGTGCATTCTAGCATAAGCTCATACACCAAAAGATGTGGATGAGATGCCACAGAGGCGATGCATGTTGGCAAAGAAGGAACAACACAGCATTGCAAAGCATAAGATAATGGTAAATGGTGTAAATGGTGATCCTGAAGAATATCGTGATAATGATAGTTTACTGCTATACAAAACTAATGGTGAAAGCATATGATATGTAGTGAACCCGCCAGCAAAAGCAGCCTACAAAAAATATATTACTTTCTTGTATTTATTATCATTGTGTGCGTCCACCCATCGAAGTAGTGCTAAGCTTAAGCCTTAACACAATAATTGAGTCAAAAGTGAGAAAATCATTTTTATAGCACTTTCTATTTAAACTTCATTCTCTTCAACAATTTCTTCCTTACTTTCATTCATTGACTTTTCTCTCAATTTCTAAACAATTTTTCTCTACTTCTGTGAGCCAACAGACACACACTTGACTGTTAACTACAATGTTCTTGACTGGCCTACAAATAAACGTCTTTCCTCTTCCTTTCTCTATTGCATCTTTTCCTTATTATAAGAGTCCAGAGAAGACAATTAATTCTTTATCAACCGAAATAAGTTACTAAGACTACGAGCAACCAATTTATACTGTTTATGTAGAGCTTAGTTACCATAGTATAATGCCTTGCTTTCAAGGCATCATTGGTTTAGAAATAAAAGCTTTTCCACCAAACAGTAAATTTGAGTGAAATAATATTATGGCTCTCTTCATTGGCCCCAACACTATATTACGAGCTGTTTTATGTCTATTATAAAGGGGTCTTAAATACCAACATAAAAATAAAAACAGACCAAAGCTTTAAATAGGGACCAAAGCTACCAATGAATAGAATACAGACCAATGTATTTGCAAACATTTATGAGATGGCCTTTTCCTGGATTGTGAGCTTACCATTAAACATATGCACACAAAATGCATTCAAACATTTAAGCGCACCATTACCAACATATAACAGCATATCCCTTATACAGTACAGTACATATCATTTATAAAATACAATATTCAATGTTTCAGTGTTCGCCGTATTGCGAATCTATTCTCTAATGTATTTTTTACAATAAAACTCAAGAAATGTGAAACAAAACAATAGAGCAAGAAATGGTCATTCAAATATCATTAATCTGAATACATGGCTCACTAATAGCTCAGCAAATGTTATACGCAATGATCACGTGTTTTACTTGATATGCAAAACAAAATTCAATCGAGAAATAATTGCGAAACCATTATTCAAGTGCATCAGGAGAAGGTTGTGGAGAAAAACAGAGTCTTGAAGGCAAAGTTGGCAGCGGTAGTAATCGATTAAGTATTGAACACGATCTGGTGATAACTTCTCATACACTGGAATAAGTTTGATGTAAAAGTATTCTAAAAAATGTGAATCGAGAGATGTGTCTGCGCTAAGAGGTAGTAAACCGTATTTTAGCGGTTTCGCAAAGCCTGAAATTGCTGGGAGGTATAAAAGTGTGGTCTTTATATATCAATGCTATCAGTGAAGGCTTGCTTATAGTAGTGATAAAATGATGTCATATATATTTCACTCCTAACGGTAAACAAGCCTTCTCCGAGTCACTGGTGGTGCTCTTTAGAAATGTCTGTAATATGCGATATGTTGCCAATCATGAGAATAGGTTGAGCGCAGTATAACCATATAGTATAACCATATAATATAGCCATAAAAACTTTGACCATTTTGTAGAGAAATATAAAGCACACCGAACAAATCACATGAGATAGGGATGGATAGCAGCACAACAAATAGACTTATATTTTATATATATATATCATCTCTTTTGAGTCAAATCATTGCGTCCGAGTATATGCCAGTCTTTGGTGGTCAAAGAAGACGCATTCGATTATAATTAAGATGAATTGGGTCTCAACGTATGTCTATCTCTTTCAATCATTTTTGAGTAATCGCGAGCTTTTGTTAATAGAGATCAATATTTTTTATGCAAAATAAAGTTAAGTGCGCACACATTTAACTATATTTATATTCGCAAAAAATTGAGTCAATAGTAGTTTGTTTACAACAGAGATTATTCTTAAGAGAATAAAAGATAATTTATGGAAACAAATAAAAACGTGAATAATCTATCGGCAAATTAAGAAATGGACAAAAATAAAATTTGATTCATAGAAAGTTTATTGCGAACATTAAATACGGAATAAGGCATGATATGCCAGTACAGAATCATATTACTATCGCTAACATTTATCTTTTCGCTGATTGAGATCTAAAGCACAAAACATTGAGTACATAAATATTTAGCAAAAACTAAGTGACTTTTAAAGTATAGAGAAACAAATCAAACAATTCTCAAACGAGTAATAATTTTAATAAATTGATGTTTTTCTGATTATGCAACTGATTGATTGAATTTAATGACTCAAACAAGAAAGTTATAACTCGTCTATAAATCTCTTCAGATATATTACGTCCGTTAATATCGTAGGCGAACCATTACATGCACTCAATTTTGGTTCAATCTAATAATGTAAAACTTAAATATAAAGTTATTTCAAAAATCTCTATCTATGTTATCCGTGATTTTTAAAGTGCAGACCCGACCGACCAATCAGTGATTCTTAGAATTAAGTTTTAATATCAAATTTTTGAAAATCAAATAAAAAATATAAAAACACAAATATATTACTGCGTCTCTTAATAAACAGAAAATTAAATAAAAATATTAAAGATATGGTATTTGTGAGGCTGACAAGTCGGGAGAGAGACAGAGAAAGAAAGATAGACTTGATCTGAGCCGGAATTGAATTTGAAAATGCAGTTGTAGTACAAGTAGTAGTAAAGAAGAGAACAGAGAACATGATCTGATCTTTTTGTGGAGTAAGATTGGAATCATACACATATACAATACTTGATGGGCACAATGCAATACAATTTTTTGTGTGAGCTTCAAATTTCAGAACAACAGAGAGAACGATTGAAAATCATTGAACTGTGTCTATTATTGATGTTTATTTTTGTTTGCTTTAGGCATTATGTGGCAGTCGTAGCAGTTTTGGCTTCACTTTTGTAATGAACTCAAAAAATGTATTAAATGTATTGACTTAAAAGTAAAGTGATTTCAAAAATTAGTTATGACTCCAATAAAAATGAACGCCAGGCATCTCTTTGGGTAATGTATTGATGCGCTACATCTCTGTTTTGTAGAGCTCAGAGACAAAGCTCACAGTTGAGTGCCAGCCAGTGATCCACAATGTGCTTCACTAATACTGAATTCTTTCTTGTCTCTCATTCTCTCCATTTCGGCATAACGTATACTATTTTTAGCGAATTTCTTACAGCGATCGATACGGTCGTAGGCATGGAGTATCGCATGCGTATTCTCTATTCTAATTTCAGTTAACATTTATTTAAAGCAAAAATTATGTCAAAAATAAGAGCACTGCGAATATTCAATAATAAAAAAAACCTAACAAATAATTATTAAAGTATAATAACATCAAACAGAATTGGTTTTTAAAGCCTAAAAAGTACTTTGTATTAAATTTGTAATAATTGTTATTCTATTTTGTTTCTGCTCACATACAGAAGAGAATGGCTTTGTTTTTGTCATGAATACGATATTTTGATCGCATTTCTAAATGAAAATGTAAATGAAAAGCATAACATCTGACATATCATTCCTCTATAGCGGTGTCTAACAAATGCACAGACACTCACATACATACTCCCTTCTGGGCAATAATAATTCTCACAATAACTTATTATATTTCATGATATAAGTTATGCTCTGAGTATAAAATATATTATTAACTTTATATACGGTATGTGTGAGAAGTAGTGACTTAATTGATAAGTTATTACAAAGCAATAGCAATGAATTTGAGCTATAGATAAAACAGTGAAATGTATTCCAAATTTGTCTAATTTAACACCGTTTCGCACCAGTAAACATTCCGAGCAGTAATGCATTAATGCTTTGCAGTAATGACAACATTACTATATATTCGGGGCTTACCATTGAATCTGCATATAAAAAAAGAAGTTCCAATACATAGAACCAACTCTCATAATAATTAAAGCTAGAGTTCCAGTTCACTCCAGAATTGCTCACAAATCTCATGATATTCAAAAAAATTTCTAATTGATTTTGTTTTTGTTTCTTCAAATGTCATGTATTGTATATACCTTTATAATAAACACATCAAATATTACTTAATAAAATGCTTAATAATCTAATGCTTACTGAAATATTTATGATATATTTATAATGATGTCAGTCTTTAAATAAAGCTTATAGTAATTTAATTATAAATAAAGGGAATAACTCATTGAATAACTTCATTCATTGAAACTAATTTGAAGGGAAATACTATCAAATAAATTAATACTATGTTTAAAACTAATTCAACTAAATTATTATAATTATTGTTTATAATTATAATAAATGAAACCGTTTTGAATAAACATAAAAAGTAACTTTAAGAAACCCTTCGAAGTCATATCAGTGCACATGAAGAAAATCCGATTCCATTCCCATTTTATGGGAGTGGAAATGGAAATCAAATGTTGAGAATTCTCTTCACTAATCGTACAATTGAAGCATACTCTGCACAGATGACGCTTTTCTATTTGCAATTTAGCTGAGAAAATAGCAAAAGTCAAAAAATTTTTAACAAAAACTGAAACTTCAGGCTTTTTTACTATATATACGTCAGCTTTAGATCAAAATATGAAATGTTTACAAGTGTCACATCAATTAATAAAGTTATTAAATTTTTGATATTTGAGTTTTTTGTAGCAATAAAAATGTAATTTTTTCAAATGCTTCACTTTCTTAGTCGTTAATTAAATATTTTGCAAATATTGTGAATAATGTTAAAATGTTGTTAAAGATTTAGAAGTTTAATTATATAAGAGGTGGTAAATATGGTGATTAAAGTTGGAGGTAATTATCATAGAATGAGCTCCAATTGAATATCACACCAATTATCTCAGCCACGAGTAATGCGACTCAAATAATGATAGGTTTTAAAATAGTTTCTGTGATGTGTATGTGCTTCGAGCTCTCTATTCAGTCTCCTGTTATCAAAGATCTCAATAGAGAAAGTGTATGTCAAACTGGCATAGAAAGTGATGCATAGTTTGGTCTAACTATTAGATTTGTAACTCCAGACAGATAGTAGTGGAATGAGATGACATACTTGTACAACAAGAATAATGTTATCGCACAAATTCAGACAATAGGATTAATTAGCTTTATATGCGTTTTGATAAGACTTTTATTCTCACTAAATATTGCGAATGGTCTCAAAGTAGCAAAACTCAAATAAATTAATATCTGGTTAACTTTTAACATTATTAAACCACTCATTAGTGTTTATGATTTGTAATACATTTGAAAAATTTAATTCAATTTTTAAATCATTTTTCACTTCAAGTTTGAATTCAATTTTAACAAAAGTATGTGATAGAAACCACTTATCTTTAAATTTAATTTATGTTAACTATAAAGATTCAATTATCGATGTGAGCACTGTTTACACGCTATTTAATTGCAGTGTCAAGAATTCGACACAATTATACTCAAGAACTTCAATGCAAGATATGAATGACTTTAGCACTAAATCTAAACAATAAACTAAAGTAGATATCAGCGCTATTTCATTGTCATTTATTTTTTCGCCCTTAAAATTATTAACAAAATATTCTTATTTTACATGATATCAATGTAAGACTTGTGCCCGGAGTCTGTCAATGACATATAAATAGCAAATTAGTTGTGTTTCTATTATAATTCACTGAAGAGCGAGTATTTGCAACTTTCTTTCATAAATGTAACGAATTTGAAAACAATCTTTGACCCTCCCATTAATCTAGTTATTGTTTGAAAAAATAATTTAATAAATAACATTAGGCCTCTATTGTATTTAATAAGTTTAATTATATATGTAATTGTCGTTTATATTATCGAATAGTATTTTCACATAATTTAAGTAATAAAGAGTTGACAATAATTTTTTGACATAAAAATTTGTGACAAAATTTTTTAATAAAAAATTCAATTTTCAAAAGACGGTATGAATTGCATGCATAAATTTATTCTTGAAATATGGGATTAAATAGTAATAGAATTTATGTGGCGGACAAAAATATAGTACCATTGAAGACATTATCAGATATTCAAAGCCACCAAAATTTATGAACATTACATTGCAATCGACAAAACCATAGACTCATTCATGTAATAATTCAAAGATTACTATTACTTTTGTGTCTTTATTGAGGTGATATCAATAGAAAGACAAATTGTTATCATACAATTGTGAGAATAAAAAGAAACCAAACGCTGTCTTATTCTAAGCTGAATTTAAGGCAAAAGCGATAAAAATAGGACAAAGAATAAATATTCTTTGTAACATAGGATTCGCAAATCATTGCTGTTGTAATTATTATTATTATATTGTAAACCAAACCTTTACCCAATTTGATAGAAAACAGTCTCTGCTCATCATAAATCATTTGGATATTTCTTGATTTGTCATTAATTTGAAGGAAATTCATGCAAAAAATTCTGATTTATAATTTGTCTAAATTTACAAAAACCTCAAAGCAGCAAAAGTTTTTGAAAAAACTTTTGTGAATAATAAATTATTGTTTTACTAAAGGAATGGTTTTGTTTCCTTCAAGTGGCAGAGACTAAGAGAGAAAATAGAAAAGACCACAAATACACCATATGTTAGAGACTAAATCATTATTTGAGAATTTTAATTAAAATTTATTTTTAGAACTTAATTGATTTGAAACAATAAAATATTCGCATTAAAAGAATAATATGAAATATAGTTAATTTCAAGGTTTCAATGCATTAATAAATATAATAACATTAGGAAATTGAACAAAATAATCCAAAAACCTAAGTTAGAGTTTTTGAGGCTGATATAATTTAATTTAAATAATAGCGTTCTTAACAGTGATGGCAGAAAATGTACTCTATTTGCAAAGTAACAAATACTTGACCGCATTGACAATGAGACGCGTATAGGATAATAAAATGTTTTCTATTTTTCTCTGTCCATTAAAGCTCTAAAAATGCCTGTTCTGGCCTGTATTGACCAGTTGACAAAGTAGTGCACATAAGTTCTCTTTCCGCCCTCCGAGAGTCCGACAATTGAATACCAAACACACTCTTTATCTCTGACTCCGTGAGAGTTTGGCGCAAAGTTATGTTTAGTGTGTGTCAGAATGTGCTCTACAATAGAGCCTTAAAAAAGAAAAATAGCATAGCTTTGCATTGAACGATCAGGAATAGCGAAGACACTCATTTGTTTGAGTGATAAATTTGGAAAATCTCGCGCGACCACCAATTCAATAGAAAAGAGCGCAACTCTCAGACACACGACACACACAGCTTCAAAATAGAATTACTAAAGAAATGTCAATGAATATGAAGGGAAAATAGCATGTGATAAATATTGTCATCAATGCTATATTTGTGAGCAAAATAGCTTAACCCTCGCCAACAGTCTCTGAATAGATGCCATTTCCGAGTGAGTGTGAGTCTAAGGCCAGTAATTTACATTACGATCATATGCCTATCTATTTCATAATATAAGTTGACTTCTTATGACTTTTTGTGTCTCATATAAGTTAAATATTCTGTAGAGCACTAGTATTTTGGTATATAAATAAATATAAGACGATATCGCAAACTAGTCTATTGTAATATATGGCCTAATC
>JAQGCH010000082.1:0-36118 GCA_034699485.1 Nanhermannia elegantula
ATTATATTGTAGAGTATATGGTATATAAAAGTGAAAGCGTGATTCTTTCTTAAACATTCTCATTTCAGTTACTGGATCGGACTTCTGATGTTACAGAGAATAGTGAAGAAATTGATAGTAAAAATAGCAGTGATTGTCATTTAAGAAAAATGTAAGTATAAAAGACATATACTGGTAATATTGAATAAATATAATAACTTATCATGTATGGACATTTGCTTCTTTTCACTATTTTTTACTGACTATACTCGTTTTCAGAGTCCAATTATTATTGTTATTTTTTCTAAATTTATTTTTTTGTCCATTATTTATTGACAATAGAGTTATTTTTTGCCTCGAGATAAATATTGTAGAGCTCTTCTATTTTTTCATCATTAATTTAAATAATGCATAAGTTGGGCGTTTGGTATGCTTTTGGATGTTATGTCAGCAAAAACAAGTATATTAATAATTGTTAAGTTGGAAATTACTTTAATAATTTATTAAAATACTCATAATGTAAAAGTAGGAAAAATGAATTAAATAGCCAGTAGTGCTATTTTTGTAACAATAAAATTACAGATATGTTGAGAGAGAAGTTTATTAAAGTTTTTATTACTTTTTTTATCAATTCATTTATTTAATTGAATGATTAAAACTTAAGTTTAGAGGCTATAAAATGCAAATAGGATTTGCTTATACAGCAACAAATTTATTATAGTATTGAATTTAAGTAAATTGTCTAATATTTTCTTCCCTAATATAATAGTCTGTAAGAAAGGTTGAGCTATTCTTCCTTTCAATTTAATTTATATATCGATGAACATAAAATTAAAATAAATAAAGTATTATATTTATTAGAATTACTCTTTTTTTGCAGTGTGTCTCTAAAGTGAGAACATTTATCAACGCAATTGCATAAACATAATCTTTTGTGGGCTTTAAATTAAAGTAACTTTTAGATACTCTAATCCATAGAGAGTATATATTTTGCAATTTATTTTGATGGGATCCGATTTCTTAGAGAGGAGACAAAAAAATTGACTGAAAATTTCTATGAATGTTAAATAGGAAGATAGAGTGAACTCTCAATTGACAATATAACAAATTGAGCGCTACTCCAGAAATAGTGATGAAGAAGAAAAGAAACGAGAAATTTAGTTTTGCATTGTGTGAAAAAAATTGTCTTTTTTTATTACTACGCTATTATTGCAACAGTTGTTAAGTACATTATTTTAATGATAGTTACCATTCACGGAAACTTGAAAAGAGCCAGAATAGAGATTGAGAGTGAGAGCATCGCAATCATTTCGACCACAAAATGACATCTCAAGTAGAAGTGTTTCATTACCGGTTTCGACTTAATTAAAAGTGAAGACACATTAATATCTATTTAAACAGAATAAAAAGTGTGACAATGATATTAATAAGTTTCAAATCACCCAATTGTTGTTTAATTATAATCATTATCGGTAAGTGAATTAATATTGTTCTTACGTTACTGGCTTTGTTCTACTATTTTTCATGCTGTAAATCCACTTTTGATAATAGCAAACTTTTAGTCTGATAGCGTTTGTGTAAAAAATGAACTGTCAGTACAATCCTCATTGATTTTCATATTGAGAATCATTTGTCATTCTGTATCGGAAAAGATTCACATAAATTAATATTGATAGGAATCCCAATAAAAACTTATTACTCATACCTTAGTTGTTATTTCAATTTATATAAAATTGTTTATATTATCAAAAGTAGAATGTATCACAAAAAAGGATAGCTTTGTATTTTTATGTGATATTGTGACGGATTTTAAGTCTTGACATGTTAATAGTAGACTTATTACATGCTTCACTTGTATTAAATTTAAGTTAAAAATGTTTTACTCAATAAGTTCCAGACACGAAATCGGGTCGAATGAATATTATAAAAAATATATTTTGCGATCAATATTCTTATATTATATTAATGGTAAACATATGTATTTTAGTTATGGATCGCGTGCCACACCTTTAACTTAATATTTCCATTAAATCATCTCATTTGATAAAATATTCTCTTAAAGAGTTATAATTTATTGCAAATCCTAAGCATTACTTTTTATCGCAGGAATTGATTGCTATTAATCCAGAAAATTGTTTCACATATTTTTTTCATTTTAATTAAAAAATTTTGCTCCAAAGTAGTGAAGATAATTATGATTATGTTTGGTTTAGAATTTAGATAATATATTAAATATAACAAGAAGTTTATATTAATCTGTTTAGAATGTGCTGATAGTAGCTTTGTTAAATTTAATAAATTTTCTCCAGAGTATTAAATTTATTATTTAAATTTAATATAAAATTTAAAAATACGGAATTTAAATTTCTATGTTGTCATCGATAACATTATGTCCTCCTTTTATTATCATATATTTACCATAACTCAACTTTAAAATATCGAATACTTTCAAGTTATTTGTTTTGTATTATGGTAAAGGACGTTTCGTTTTCAAAAGGTTGTTCTTTTTTTTAGTAAAGGACATGTGTATTCAATTTTTTTTATTGAAAATTTGATAAATTTTTAACAAGACATTAAATTTATTAATAAATTTAATATAAATTGAATACTTCGCAACGCTAGCTGCATGTAAGTGATGAAGAATTTTCCCATTATTTTATTCACGATAGACATAAAGTCCTGATGTGATTTGCTTCACTTTTATAAAGCTCCAGAATTCCTCTTTTGCAATCACACGAATATTTCACTTCAAGAAGATATGAATTTTTTTACTGAGAATTAATGTCATTGATAAGCAAAAAGTGAGGAGAGAGAGAGAGAGAGAGAGAGAGAGAGAGAGAGACCCAAAAAGTAGAATCCAATCATAATGATTGCATAGCTATGCTATTGTGAGTCAGTTGAGTGAACACGTAAAGAGATCATTAGTAATATTTAGTAATATAGTTTTGCTGTGTTTGAATTTTTTATTTGAGTTTTTAGTGGTATCTCATATATCGCTACCTTACATATGAATAGAAAGCTAATCAAAAATTAATTTATCTTTGTTTTATTGCTAAATCAAATGTTTAGAATCTTAAAAAATAATTTTATTACATGCAATATTTGAAATATTTAGGTAGTGTCTCATCTAAATGTAATGTTGAAACGTTTAGATGTAAAGTATAAAAGTATAATCACGTTTCGCAATCCCATAATTGATGTTATTCAAAAATACATTCATTTTATTTATTGTAAGCTTTTAATCAACACATTTAGATGAGAAAAAAAGTAGTGTTGAGTTATATGTTATATAAAAGCATAACAAGTTAGTGAACTGAAGAATTTGTGTTGGAAAACATTAATTTTAATTAACAAATTGAGCCCAACTAAACCTATTTGCTTATCTTTTTTTCTAAACATGTCAAAGAATTTTCCCCTAAAACTCTTTGCTCTTGTATTTAGAAACAAAGTCACCATAGAATGAGTTGGATGTAAAAATCCAATGGGAATAAAAAAGTGCATGTATTGACATTCAATTATATTACTTTAGGTTGAATTCAATTGACAGCAAAAGCAATGTCCTCTAAGACAGACTAAAATACAGACTTAATGCTCACATTTTCTCGAACTTAAGACATGATTCAGCCCTCATCCTCCTTATCACTATAGTAAGTTATTATTCTCGAGGGATGTAAGCAAAATGTCTTAGATATCTCACTTTCGTATATATGGTGTGATACTATATGAGAATATAAGCACTTTGATGTATATAAAGCCATTATTTATTCCATAATGTTGTTTCTCATACTATAGCCTTAGCTTATCATTAGTAGTAGTAGTAGTTGTAGAAAGTTAGTAGTTGTGGATCATTCGCAAAGTATATCTAAACTTATTGTGTGATACGTGCTTACAATGATGTATTAAATTGCATTTAGTTATACATTGGCAGCAAAAATCGCATTTAATAACTCTGATCTCCTGCAGAGTATTAATTCAATGCAGATATTGATTTATTATTTTCTATATTAAATCATTGGACTTTTATATGGAGTATCTTATTAGAAAAATTATTTCATACTTCACCGATCCATCAAACAAACGGTCTTAACCCGAAATCTGATAAAATAATATCATATTTAATGACAAATAGAATATTTTGATTTATTTCAAATGAAAAGTGATATTATTTTTCTCATACGAAACATTATACTCTTTTTAAAATTATTTTCAATACAAATGTGCAGTTTTTGTTGCAGTTGTTGAGAAAGACAAAGTTTCTTTTGATCCTTTAAAAGAAACGTTCGCAACATATTGTATATAAGGGCTCAAAAAATAGATAGTTTTAAGATAAAATAAAGTGGACTTCTTATATGATTTCTTATACTACTCTAATATAAACGTGTGATAGTATTTTAGTGCTGGTATAAGATTGGGAAAAAAGCTCAGATCCATTTGAGACAAATCAAACAATGACAGGCTCTTATTGTAGAACATTTATAGTAACATTTATAGTAACATTATTATATCAAATCTAATGCATATTTAAGTGATTGTTTTACTTCACTATTTCCAAAACTCTTATTATTTCCAAATAAATGCTTTCAGAATACTTTACTGACTGTTTTTTCTTTTAACTGTCGTTTTATATATCAAACTTATGAAGTCTACTAATGTTAATCTTTGCCGAATGAAAAAACGCTTCCGCTGTTATACTAACTTAATTCTAAGTTAATATTCTAATGAAATACATTTATAAGATTTCTCATCTAATCATCTAATTGTGGATTCATTTAGAATTAGACCTTTATATAGTTCCTATTGTTTCTGTATGTCTGATCATCTCTGCTGTTGATACTATTAAGGATGAGATGCTTGAGTGGTTCCACTATCCTATGCGGCCATCCGTTTATAAAAAGGAAAAAACTTAGACGAGGAAACTCAATGGAAACTGAGCTAATTTGTGGGCTCATGCTTTGATGGGATTACATGCCGCATTTGATCCCATGTCAATCGATGTAATGGCATGTTTTGCTTTTGTGGTATTTGATCAAAACAGCTGTACAGTCAATAGAAAAAATTCCCTTAAATTAAATGATCCCTTAAATAAGATTTTTGGTAGTAATTTATTACCTCTTTTAGAAATGGAAAGATTCCTATGAATTAAACTCATTTTGCTTGCCTTCCTTTTCTGTTAAATACTACTTTGCACAGAATGTAGTTTTTAACTCAATGCTCTGGACTGATAAGTCGTAGTCAATCCCAGACCACGTCTAAATTCAATGTAAGGCTTTTATTAGTCATAATCCTATCAATGTTAACGGCAATTTGAAAGGTATCAAATATATATGGGATATCAAAAATGATATAAAATAATAAAAGTTAGTAATTGTTCTCTTCTTAATTTATAACATTAAATTTGAAACTTTAACCAGTATTTAATAGCTATTCGCAAAAAAAATTTTTTAAAGTGTTTATTTAATAATTTAAAATATACAAAAAACTATTAAATATTTAATTAACATAAATCACATTTTTGATTTGAAAGTTTACACTTTATTCTATTAAATGGTTTGCAAAATTAAATTTAGATCTCTTTCATAACTTTTTCTTTAATAATGATAACATTTTTTGAATGACTGTACACTTAGTTAGAGTAAAAGTTTTGTGTTTTGTTCATGTTTTGATTTCCTGCAAAGACACTTTCCAACAATGTTCTGTCTGGTTTGCAATGCCTTGCACTGCATTGAATGCAGATTTAATTCAATTGATTTGCCTTTCTATGAATAAGTAATAGATATTTGAATTACATTACTATCTGAAGTGAACTTTTCCATATCAGATATTTGCACAATAAAAGATGTAATAATAACTGAGTAAAGTTCATGTTATTTTAAAGATGGATTGACTTATTATCCACTTTGTGAGATGGATGAGATACCGATTCTTTTTCAGACCGATGAACCCGAACCTGATGGTAATATTTGCTAAAAATGTATTCCATATATAGTATAGTGAAGATATGGGAAGGCATTAATTTTTATATTTCAGCGCTTTTCAATCAATAATTCTCAGTCACTTCGAAGTGTTTTTTATTTTGTTATAATTAATCAATTTTAACATTACTACACAAGTATTAATTTAAAGTTTTATTAAATTATGTGAAATTGTTTCGTGTTTTTTACTTTCACAATTTTCTACACATTTATATTAAATGCAAACTGTTTAAGTTTGACTGAACTAACATTTGGTTACAAATAATCAAATAATTGGAGTCTTTAGTTCATCGAATAAGTAGCCAATGCTATCAGTTGCATAAAATGCCTACCATTATAATCAATGTAATCCTAGCAAATAAATTCAATAATAGACATCAGATTATTGGTTAGCCATAAAACGCACATTAAATTAATCTGAATTTAGCTTTTTTATCTTTATGTTCCGATTGCTATTGGGATAAAGTTAAAAACCAATTCTCATGATATTTTGTTTTAATTAAAATTTCAATTATTATTAAGATGACTAAAATGCATAATTTATAATTAAAGTTTTAATGAATAAAATTTGAAATATCAGAGGAAAAATGAATATTAGTACTCACACGGAGAACAAAATGAGATGGAAATGAAATCAAAATGTAGTTATTGATGAAAATAGCGCACTAAACAAAAATAGTAGAATTTATTCAATTTCGTTATATTTTATATTATTGCAAAATTCCTCTCTTCTCAATACCTTAAGGCTGATAAAGTTTTCATATAATAGTTTAAGCACTAGATAACAATATAGTAGTTTAGTTTGTGCTATAAATTAGAATTTTTGCAAATCTACTCAATTGAGTATTAAAATGATTACATGAGAGGTATAACATATATAATAAGTTGTGAGATTGTTTAGTTTAATTCATGTTAATAATAAACGACTTTTATCAGAGCTGTCTTATCGAAACAGAAATAGAGAGCTTTAGTTTAATAGCAATCCTCAGAGGATTTGTGTTGAAAATATATTCGCGAAAGCCTTCAAGTCTTATAAATCAATGCGAAAAAATTTTCAAACTCTAATTTCAATTAAGTTTAATTATGAGATCCGTTAGTATTACACGACTAGAAAATGTTTTGTGCGATATTTATTTAGAACTAATATTATATAACACTATTATGCTCTTGTTTTCTCGAGAAGTTAACAAAGTTTGTCATGTTTTTAATATAATTAATTAGTTATATCCAAACAGTAAGAGTTTTCTAATTAGCTTTACTTTACTATTTGGTGGCATTTTATTTATGTTTGTATGCATTCTCTAAAGGCATAGCAAATTATTTGGAAGCAGTGCATCGCGAGCACCAAACTCATCATCTACAGCAGCAGCAACCAAATGGTCCAATATTTATTCAGGAGCCTCCGAGCAAGATTCACTTCAGCAACACTAGTGGTGCAGTGATTGGCTGCGCTGCTGCTGGATTCCCGTCAGTCCGGATCAGTTGGGTATTAGCTGATGGATCACAGGTTGTTGATGTCAATAGTCTTCGATACGTTCGCTCTAACGGTGAACTCGTTTTTCCCCCGTTTCCATCAGCTCAATATCGTCAAGATATTCATTCCACTGTATGTACTACTAGTTGTACTGCTCTGCACAGTATTCCTTGATTTACATTGCATTTAGATTTATAAATATTTAATTTATTTGATTCTTCTTTCCTCACTTTCAAATTATTTAGATTTACAGATGCATTGCTAGCAATGCTTTTGGAACTATTCGTAGTCGTGATTGTCAAGTAAGAGCTGGTAAGTTATTCAATAGGTTTATTTGTTTTAAACTCAATTGGGAAATACAGACAATGTTTTTTCTCCTAATAAATCATTCAAATTCATTAAAACAATAAATACTATTAATTAGTATACAGTAAAAATATTATTAATTCTAATTTATTAGTCGACTGAGCCCTCTAATAAAATAGGAAACTCTTTCATTGCATATTTAATTCCAAGTCAGTCAGTCATTAATCAATCACAGCCTGAGTCAACTCAGTGGTCATTAATGGTATCAGAGAAATAGATTCCAGATCCTATCAAACGCTTTTTCAGCTTCTATCTAACTTTCAACTTATTCACTAATGAGCTTCAATCCTATACAGTTAAACCTAATTACTGCTGACACTCATGTTTTACAAATAATTCTTCAAATCTAATTCTGTTTTCTTATTCAGTCCAAATCTGCTCCAATTGGATGTTTTTTAGCTCGAGCTCTATCTAATTATTAAATATATTTATGTCACTTGTTTTCAATTTTTCAGTTCATTTCAATTATAATTTAATTCTTGTTTCATTAGGCAATACGTGTAGTTGAGTGCAAAACTTTGTATACAAGAAATTAATGATGTCAAAAGTGATTATTCAATAAACGTGCTCTTCTATTGTGTTTGTATCGATATAATGAGAATATACTATTAGAATGATTCCGTTTATTAGAATCCTCTTAATACTAAAATAGATTATGTATTTAATACTTTGGGATAACAGTTCATTAGCATAATAGTCATAAAAAACTTATTATATAAAGTATATTTTGATGTTTAATTCTTATCAGATTATGATTTTTTATCGAAATTACAAATAGAGCGTCACTTTTTTTTATTGATAAATAGGCCAAATGGGAAATTAGCCCATTCTATGCCCATATATTTTTATATATAGTATAGTATACGAGTCTACTATAATTCGATTGAAAACTACAGGAAATTAAGCTTTCAAATAGTTTTCGGGTATACACTGCTCAAGAAAGTATAAAATTGTGACATTTTACAAATTTATGAACATAATCAAGAATCGGGATTTCCTAAGAATATAATTCATATTGATTTCAACACAACACTTGTGTGTGTGTGTGTGTGTGATGAGTGTAAATATAAAACATGAGATAATTCAGTGGCTGGTTATTTAGCAGTATTTCTATGCTTATAGTATAGATTGAAAAAAATTATACTTATTCTCTATTCTTTGCTAAAAGAAAATGGTTTATCGAGTGTGTGAATAATCGATTGTGTGGCACGAAATGACGCTTTTCGTGTATCGCATAAAAGCCACAAATCAGCTTTGATTCATACATTCATAGATCACATCATAAAATTGTTGGGAAGAGGCGTAAAAACCACTGCAGAAAACATGAAATATAAGCACTAGTTTTTTTGCGACACATTCACATTGAAATGACTTGCATTTACTTGTTATTGCCTTTGCTATATTGCTATTATATTAAAATCACAGAAAAAAATTCTAATGAGCTTTAGTTGGAGAAAAAACTGATTTATCATATTTAATGTTAATTTCCATTTGCATATAAAACTAGTTCTTATCTCACTTTTTTCTGTTTTAGTTTTATTTTCCTAATGCTTTGATAAAAATTTATCGAAAAAGTATTAAATATTAAAAATAAATTTTATTACAAAAATTATGCTCTATTCAGACAATAATGAAACAAAAAAGAGCAAAATTACATTAATAGGGTATTTAGAAAAATGTGTGCAAAATATATATAATCATTGCTTAATAGCACTTCTGGCTGTTTTATTATCGGTCCAATAATTCATGAGAAATATCTTCGATAGAACCGCATCACAAGATTTGTAGCTCTTAATAGTACTAATAAAAGTAATATAAGTTTTGCGCCCACAATAGCAATAACAATGATAAGCGACTGATTACAGTGTGACACTTCCATAATAATGTCTTTCCCCTCCCAATCATTCTTTAAAGGGCTTTATTTATTCCGTGCATTCCGTACTTTTAACTGCATTTTCTGCTACAGAATTGCAATTTTTTCCTAATTCTTATCTATATATTGAATTTTTGGAGAGAATGTTCATCACATCGATAATTAATGAGATTATGTCTCAACTCTACTAATAATATTAGGCTATCAAACGAAATATCGGAAACCATCACAATTTTTTGTCGACATTCTAATAGATTTTCATCTATTGTCATATATACAGTATATGTGCTCTTATTAAGCCCTGTAATGAGATTTGTTCTTATTATTTTCAAAAGAATATTACATTATTTTGCACTCGAAAAAGTGCGAACAAATTATATTCAAATTTTGAGACCTAATGAGCTGATTCTCTGGAATATCATTACTTCGACAAAATATATAAAATATTATATTTTCTTTAAAAAATTGAACGTCAAGTTACTTATATATAGTTGAACGTCAAGTTACTTTTCTTTATGATAGAATAAATGGTGCTGTTTATACCGCAAATTATGCGGCGCAAAACATATCATTGCTTTGCCATTAATTTTACACATTGCTTGTGTCAGTCGTGTAGTCAAACTTTCACGAAAGGCATTAAGAGAATGTGTCTTATTCTGCATCATATGTCATATGAGGCGCAAAACTAATTTTCATAAAATTAGGAAAATGTTGATTATGAATGCTTTCATGCTTTCATAATGTCTCGAAAGGAATTATAAAAGTTTCAAAAAATTTTCGAATTATTTAAAGAATGTATTTGAAAAAATCACATAACTTTTAAAACATTCAAATACTTTATATTCCATAATATAAGTAAATAACAAAATTTGAAACAATGCTACAAATCTTTTGTAGGTTTGATTAATACACAAATATATAAATTATTTAATTTATTAAAGCGACCCATACATCAAAAGCATAGTCAAAGTAAAGCCATTGATTCAGTAAAATTAAATAAGCACTAAAACGAATCAAATCCTGTTTTGATTTACAGCTTCTCTAAGCTGTGATGCCATTTCTGAATTACTTTCGAGAAGAATATTCAAAATGGACAGAACTTTTCCTGACTAATCGCTTACTTTCTCTCTTCAGAAATCATTATAAGCTTTAACACATAGCTATGAAGTATAGCTGGGTTTCAAATGTCGCAATCTTTGAAATAATGGCAGCTCTCTTTCTTTGACAGCTGAGACACTATCTCGTATCCTACTATCTCCCCATCTCTATAACTTACTTTTTGTACATCATTTATTGTCCTTTGCTCTAAATTACTATCCATTTCTCACTATATCACTATTTTTCAATGATAAAGTGAAGCGCTATCAAAGATCATAATGCATAAGGCTTTTAATGGATGAAAAATAATTCAGAAATATACTCAATTTTAATGTGCATTAAATATTTTAATAGACGTTTTCTGACACATTTTATATTATTTTTAAGAACTATTACTAAAATTTGGCGTTAAAAAAGTTTTTGCTTCAAATTTAAAATGATTTCTATCTGCTGTTGGTCTAAACCTCTACTGTCAGAATATGTTAAACCTTAATAAAAGATAATTGTTTCTATAGAATCCTCAGCTATTAAATTATTCAAGTATTCTCTCAGATGGATATAAAATTTTATTGCCAGAAGAAAATTCTTCTAATATAAAAAGTTTAGTTTTATTTCCCAATAACTTATAAGAAACTCTTCTCATTCAGTCGTCTTATAGAAAAAATGTGAGACACAAACGTTGTGAAATTTGAATAACTTTAACTAAATCAGAAGTATTTGACAAAAAAGTGAGATAACGATGAGATATATAGTTAACATCGCTTTAACATATTTTTGCAATTCATTTTATGAAACGGATTTCCCTTATTTCCATATCATAGAGTAAAGTAACGCGAATATAGTCTTTATTATAAACTATATCCGAACTTTTATTATAAGAATATTCAACTTTGCACTGCCATATAATAAAAAATACGTGCATATGCTATTCTATTTCTCTACATTTATGTTTGTTTCCTTTCTATTCTCTTTTTCATAGCCCCAGAAAATCAATGCTTTAAGGTATGTAAGAGCTTATGATGCATTGATTTAGTTTTTTGGCAGAGAAAAAGAACATTTTTCTCTTAAACACTGTCACAGTAATATCTCGTTAATGTGTTTTTGCTTCTAAAAGTTGCAGACAATATTAGCTAACATTCAAAAAGTAGTTGCATTAAATATAATCTTTTTATATTGCCCTTAAAATGAAATACTATGAGCACTGAAATGTTGTTTTGCTTATGTTTGTCACTAGCATTACATGCTTTAACGATAATTTACTGTAAAGTTGTTACACCCTTAGACTCTCTAAACTAAGGCATTCTCAGTGTAAGAGTAATACATTTAGACAAAAAAATTTCAGACATTTTTTACAAACGTTTCAACATTTATTGGTTACCATTTGCTTCATATACAGCGCACTATATATCTTATCAAAGTTTATTAGAATTCAGTTTATGCCTAACTTTTGCAATCAAAGTTCCAGACATATATTTCTTCTGTCCAACTCTTTGAGATATCTATCAACATATCCAGTAAATTATAATAATTATTAGAGAAAACTTATACAAAAGTCTAATAGTCGTTTCTCTTGAAAGCTCATTTTTAAAAATATCAACATTTTGTCTCAAATATTTAGATCTTTGTCTATAGAAATCTGTTTTACTCATAGGAACAAAGTCTTTTCACTCAGACTTTTATACTGTTAATTCTTGTATAGTAGAGCACAGTTCAGTACATGAGATGAAAAGTGTCACTTCAGCTTTGGCTCTTATTTCTCTTTTAAAGAAACTTAACATTGTTCAAACACTAATCAGGGATTAAGTAAGTTCTCAGTGAAACAAAAAAGAAATTATTATTTTTTGTGATTCAGCACAATATTTTATTTTTGAGATCAGTTTCTTATTTGTAAAGAGCATAACAAAGATTATTGGCTTTTTCAGCGATTTTACGGCAAATCTTTTTCTCTTTAATGAATGTCAACAAAGCAGAAAATCCATCGCTGCATGTTTTACATTAATTTGAAAAACAAATCAAATCAAAGTCTTACAGAAAATCAAATGTAAATATTAGTTTGTTTTGCAACGAAACCAAACAAATTTTATAATAATAAATATCTACTCGTATTTGACAAAATAAGACAAATGTTTCTTCCAATTATCTTAAAGACAGTACATAATCTTGAAAAAAGAAATACCCATAAAAGCGTACGAAGGTATATAAAATTTTCATAAAAATAATTGTTAGCTCCAAATTGCAGTATGTGTCTATTATTTGTATGAAACATTTTTAATAACATAAGAGCTTTAGAGATTTAAAATCTTTTCAGTCGAGTGATTTATATAAACATCAGGAATTAAATATGCAAAGTTGGTTGTTTTTTATTAGTGGAGTCATGCATTCTTAATTTGAATGTTTCATATTTAATTTTAAAGCTTTTGCACAAACATTGCTTAAGTGTATTTTATGTAAAACTCATTTTCATCTATTTTAATAAAAACCAAAATGTGTTCTCTTAATTTATATAACAGTTGTTCATCAGGCATATAAAATTCAAGTTTATGATGAGTTTGTAATAAGAGAGAATACGGCTGTCATGAGATGTCAAATTCCCACTTTTGTTCGGGAATATGTGAAAATTATTTCATGGCTCAAAGATGACAAAGTGCTAATTACCGTCTCAACAACTAAAGGTGAGTCTATTTTGTATACATTTTAATCTTAAAACTTTGAATTAGATATAATACCCAAATGTTTACATATGTATTCACCTCATTTGACCAATGAATTGTAGAAAAGATTCATTAACTTATTTTAACAAATTTTTACTTTAATTAATAAAATTGATTTTTTTAAAAATGAATTGTTGTTAAATTACCCGATAATGTTATTTTGTGAGAAAACATTTATAAGTTAAATATTCTCAGTAAAAGCCTATGGAAAAGCTGATGAAACAATAGATGAAAGATTTTGAATAATTTCAAAATATTTTGAACTAAAATTTAAATTATAAATTATAAGTTTACTTTTAAATTAAATTACATCTATTTTCATATAAAAATTATAGCGCCTGAACTCAAGTTATTGGTTTTCATTTTGATAACTGATTCTTATCTTTTAAAACATTAATGAAATTCTTATTCCAAGTCAGAAATCATAAATAAAACACTCACTGTATAAATAACTTATTAATAACTATCAAAACTTTTTCTAATAAGTGAAAACTTAGATTTAGAGCAAATGCTTAATTAAAAGCAAAATTAAAAAATTACAGATTTTGCAGAAACTGTAATCATTAAAACATTAATGCATTTTAATTTAAGAATAATTATTTCAATGTTAGAATAATTGTGAGGATTTTAAATCTTACATATCTTTGTTCATTCTTAAGTTAAATGATTAAAAAGTCTTATAAATAGTTTTCATTTATCGTTACCTCTATTTTAAATGCAATTTCAATGAATAATTAAAATGATTGAGTTGTTCATTATTGAGTTGAAAAATCAGCTCAAAAGACACGTACTTTACAGACACAAAACATAAATTAATTATCAAATACAAAGTGAAGTCAAAAGTCTTAAATCTAAAGACAATCATTATAAGTAAAGTTTTTTCTATCGCCTCATTAAAAGCAAACTTTTTATTTAGAAGTAAAAGAGATTTATCAGAAAGAATAGAATTGGGAATTAATTTGTTCCTTATTTTCAAATGTCTCACAAATTAGGAAGAATTGCAAAATTGAAAGTCGAGTCAGTTTTGTGACTATCATTGTTGAGAAAGAGTCTTAATTTATCCAAAAAGATAGTTCAGTGATTGATTAATTAGGAGGAAATTCTGCGCCAAAAAAAACAATTAATTATTAGCTGTATTTAAGTTTATTCTGAGCTGTTTTTGGTTGACAACACATTGTAAGAGCTCAATAAAAGCTGAATCTCTGTGTTGAGCTTTTTATGCTTCCTTAATAAATACTTCGCTTAAGAATTTTTCGCATACTTTGCTGCCAACATAACCTTTGATTGTATTATAACAGTATTATAATACACAAATGTATGCGAAAATTGATTTTGAATTTATGTGAAACAATTGAACTCGAAAATAGATCAATATTACAGTACTATACTATAGCTTTAGCATCAACTCTAGTAAAGCTCAGTATCATTTTTAAAATCAAAAATGCATTCAAATATTTTAGTCTCAAAACTTGAGTAGATTTACAAAAAAAGAACATTTAACTTATTTATGGATAAGTAAGAATTATTGATAAAAAAGAGTGAATCTCTAAAATAGAAATTAATTGCCGACAAAACTTTGGAAATCTATTTTCAATATCAAAGCCAAGATCATAAAATCCTTCATCTATTTGATATAGCATTAGTCCCCAGACATTTTTGGTCGCGAATAGTCCTGTTTATTGCTGAATATAATAAAATGAATTTACAATAGGCTCACCTAAAAGAGTGAATCAAAAATAATCAAATGTGGGATTTGTATAAACGTTTTTACAGAGAAGAGTTTCAATAATAGTTAAACAACTTTAACCTTTAAAAATCTGGCCCTAAATATACAAACAAATCAAAACTCTGTTAATAAACTTAATGCAAAAGTTTTGTATTTCTCTTATCTATAAAAGAAATAACGCAAAAGAGCTTTGACGTCAAATCAAGAAGTTTTCTGTAAATCTTAATACAAAAATAATATTTTAAAGCAATGGATATAATCGATAAATAAGTTATATAAAATACAAATTTTATACAAAATGAGATTTTCCAGAATTGAGCCTCTGTTTTATCAGAAACCATTTTTCTAGAAAAATATATAATTTTTCTATTTTTCCAAAACAACAAAATAACATAAATCATTGACTTTTTGGCGTTATTTATATTGAGAGCACAGGTTTTATCTTAGCAAATATGATGCCCTATTCTATATTCAACCGTATGCAACAATGATAGTAATTCATTTGCCACAAGTACTGTACATAACAAATAGGCCTTTTATGTGATTACAAGTTTAACAATACTTATGCACGCGATTATACAGTTCTAGAGAGCAAAATAGCATAAACTTCAAAAAAAGTTATTCGAAAGTTTGAAAATTGGAGTAATTTTAAATCTCGTGCTTATTTGATTATTGCATTATTTCTTAAAATTTACAAATTCGTTGATCAATAGTTTGCATTAGTTTTAACAACTTGTGCTTGACTACACAGAAATAGCGCTATAATAAAGCAAATTTCGTATCCACAAGTATTTAACTCATAAAATAATACTAAAATTGAACATCTTGTGAAGTTATTTGTTACCAAATACATTCATTTATTTTAATTATTCATCAGAGACTCAGTGGATTCTACCACTAGATAGTTGCTAGAAACAGTTAGAAAGAAGTGCTAAGCTTACAGTAGTAGAAGCTTACAATTTTCTAATACTTTTGAAATGATACTACAGTAATACAGTGATAGGTTACTATAGTATAGCAGTATGCAATTGTATAGCATCAGATTCATTCATAACTTACAATAATATTTTATATTACAGTATATGAAGGCCTGAACTCCATTTAAAATATAAATGGAAATAAGAATAAAAGAAGGGTGACATGAATTTCTGGCTTTAATTTAAATTAATTGCCCGATGAATAGTTAAAATTCTTGTAATTATTAAACAAAATATTTTGATACGCTTAACACAAAAATTCTCAAATTATTTAAACAATTTTCTAATAAAAAATAAAACAAACTAAAATTCATGTGATACATGTTTTTGAAAAAATATAGCAAAAAATTGAAGTTTGATTCAAACAATTTATGTTTTCTACGCTCAAACAGACTAAAGTCTTCTTTATTTCTGTCGCATATTTTTTCAGACTGTGTTATTGCTTGTAATAAAATAATTTTTTATGACATCTAAACAATATCAATAATAATTATTTATATCGTAAATTTTTGTTAGGTCTGAAATTTATTAAAACACATTTATTATTTTGATGTTTATAATTCTTTATTAAGTAATTTAGTGGCTAACCTATTAAAGTAATGAATAACATGAAATTTAATACACAAAATACTTTTTATTAGTTTCCCCTTTTTTCAAAACTAAACAGTGTATAAATATTAAAAAGTAGTATATGGGTTATATTTAAGGCTACATACATCTTGGATTTGAGCTTCTTGTGAATAAAGTTTCAAAATTATTATATTTTCACTTGAATTAATGCGCATAAAAAATGATGAAGCGTTTAATACGAATTATTTAAATTATATTTCACAATACCGTTCATTGAATTTATCGATTAAATTATTTTAGATTAAACTTTATTATCATTTTTAAGCCTAAAAGAAAGTGAGATAAAGTGAAACTCTTCTGAAAGAGTAAAACTTTTATTTATTGAAAGATTACGTGCCCTTACTTGATAAGTAAGACAAAGGCATAGGTTTTTCGGCGAATTAATATCAAAAAATTTTTCTTATAAGGTTAGATAGAAAGAAAGCGTTTACGATAATTAGTATACAGCATCAGTACTCGTGAAAAAGCAATTTCATTGATTTACAGTTCCTTTGAAACTAATGTAAATCATCTTATCTTAAGTGAAATCCAAGACTTTAAAAGTATTCGCTGCAAATCACAAAATCTACTTTAGCGTTGTATTCAAGTTGAGATCATTTTCATTAATCACTTTTTTCATAGTATAGTCTCATATATGTATGTCTCTGTTCATGTGTTACTGCTTTGGCTCAAGTTATGTATTTGTATGTATATATGTAGATAGGGATAGAAGACTACATTACCATCAAAGCTCTTCCTTTTGCATAAGATGGCAAATGAAACTGGTCTTCATTTATCTCACTTATATCTGTCAAAATATGATAAATTTTTATATATATACTGTATATGCGCTGTTGGAATAGAAAAAATTGTAAAAAGTAATAACTTTCAAAAGGCAAAAGGGGGTCAAAAACAATAATGCATTGAAAATGAATAGCCCGAGAGAAGAGGATAAAAGTGTGGATCAATTCATAAGAAAAGTTTGATACTATAATTCAAGTAACTTATGTGGAATCGTACTAAAGCTAAAACTCAACGGATGTGAACGTGAACAGCACTGATCCCATAAGTTTTATCGTTTTCGTGACTTATAAATACAATGAATAGACTTCTACTGACTACTAGAGACAGCATTTAGCCTAATCTGGTTTAGTTTTAATGTTAAAATATTATTGATTTTCAACTGTTTTTTAAGGTTAAAACATTTCAAGAGAATATTAGATTTAGAAAATGAAGACTTATGAGAATTGTATCGGAAAATCGAAACTTCATTTGTGAATATACGTTATATGATAGGACTTAAAGGGAATTAAAGAAAAGAAAAAATCGGTTGAATGGGATAAATGAGACTTTTATATACAGTGCAAACGAAATTCCTCTTGTGGCTCAAGACGATCAAAGATCATTTCGTTTGCAGAGACCCGATATGGGATACTGCACAACGATCACAACTATCAGAACGACGATCATTGGGATCATCATCTCATGGGAAACATTATAGAATAGAGAAACACACACACAGACACTCTCAGTTAGTGTTGCACTTTCAATGACAATGACATACACACTACTGCTTTGTAATGCTAATTCTGTTCGTCAGAATGCGAATACTGGTGGATGAGAGTCAGCTCACAAACTGATACAGCGCTCAGAATAATAAAACTTATGTAATCAATCATTTTGGGATATGCCTAAGGGTTTGAGACACGCCGATGATTAATCACTAATACTATCCAACAAATAAGTTTACACGGATTAATGCACTCGACAATAGAGACATGTTATGTGTAACAAGTAATTTGAAATATTCATCAGCTCTCGAGTTGAGGAGAGAAAAAATTTAGAGCAGAATATTCATGAGCTTTTATGTGATTTTTTGTAAGTTTTCATGAGAATTGCTTCATCAAAATGGATTCTCCAATTATACCCCAAAATATATTGGGTTAGAATTAGAGCAGAAATTATTCATAAAAGCGTTCAAGTTTTTTATGAGCAATTTTTTTCTATTCATCCGTCGAGTTTTTATGAAGGAATATGAATGACTTAAACTATTAAAAGGAGAAGATATAAAAATTTGTCAAAACCATAAATTTGGATCAGAAATATTGATCGACATTTGAATCCTAACAGGGATGTAAAGCTTAAGTCTTAAAGAAATACCAGTTGGACGACAAGATTGAAGAAATTCACAACTTTTCTCAATATGTTGAGTTCAATAAGTTATTCTTATACATAAAAAAACTCTCTTCGACATAACCATAGCCTAAATTTCGATTTAAAAACTGCTTTAATATCAAAAGTGAGAGAAAGTTAAAATGAAAAAATGGCTCTCAAGAGTGTTGAGTATACGATGAAACTAAAAAAGAGAATTTTTCGTTGTGAAATCTCATTATTAGTATTTGTATTTAATGCTAAAATATGTTACAACTTTGAACTGAGAAACTTTGAACGTATTTTATCCTTAGGAATAATTTTGTGAAAGAATATTTTTCATCACTGAACTGTGAAAAGCGAATGCTCACTACTCTTTTCTTCCCCTTTTGTATTTCTCTTATTTAGAATATAAGTGTATTTCGTTTTTATAGTATACTATTTCATTGGTGCACAACAAGACATTTGTACCATCTCTATCATAGTGAACACTTATTCCCGCGGGAAATGACTGCAGATGAATAGAATTTTTTGACTCCTTCTACTTCTGTTGAAAAAATTGTTGGATACCAGTTGTTGGGAAAGACAACTTCGATTTCTTGAGACTCAAGTTAATGTAGAGTCGATTTTTCTCTGCCAAATATCTGCTGAGAAACACTATCGAAAGCATTGAAAAAGACTTTTTGGTTACTTTTCTCACATTATGTTTAATGTTTTGGCTCTCATTTAATGACTCGATATAATTGGTTGCAGTGATCTTTATATTTAATCTTTTTCACCTCTAGGCCACAACTTGCCACTCATTTGCTAGTCTTTGTTTAAATCAACATTTATTTGACTTAATAGTTTTTACTCTTTATTTTTTCTGAATATGTGAAGCGATGCGAAGCAGCTTTTTATTAAATTATCGCGCGCTATAACTTGATTAACAAAATATATTTTGAAACACCAGAGTTAGAATAGAATTTTTTATGCAACAACTTTTTTATTACTCAGCTAAATATAGATGAAAAAATCCATTTTTCCTTTCGATTAAAGTTTTGACTCGCACTTTGCATTTTCTCATTTTCTCATTTTCGATATAATTTTGTATAAACTGAAAGCCTGTTTACTTACTATAGGATTTGGTCGATATATGATTCTCGGAAGTGGAGAATTGCAAATAAGAAACTCTTCCAAATCTGATACGGGCTCTTATCGATGTCAAACAAGGCATCAACTGACTAATGAAGTTCTCACCAGTTCAATAGCAGGTCGTCTTATAGTAACAGGTAAGTCGAGAATATGCTAATCAATATCTAGTTTCTATCATATTTCTAATTCGAAAAGACTTTGCCTTTATTCGATTTGTTCGATTCAGTGATTCTGATTCAAAGTCAGCGCACATATAACTTATTAGGATTGGATTTTATATCGATTTTTTTCGTTTTATTCATAGAGCTCTTGTCTTCGGAAAATTCTATATTTTAATGAAAAGTTGTCCAACCTATGAATTATGCCCACAGTATTGAAACTAAAATAATTTTGCAAAAGTTGAGCTTCAGATTGAGTCTATTAATAATGATGATTGACTTGAAAAGGATAGTAAATTAAATATAATTATTTATAGGAATACTGTTATCCGATATAATAAAAACTCTGATTAACTCTTATATTATTCTTAGACATTCTAATATATCTGCACTTTTTGTTATGAAACTTACAATTTGATCGATAATGTAGTGTTAAGTCGGATGAGAATCGAGTTTTACTTAGGCTTCAAGTTTCCATTTTCTTCTTTAGCTGAAATGTTGTCAGCCATTCATCAAAATTAGCTTCAATTATCTATTGTTACAGAACCTCACGGTACTATTGCTCCTCGGATTTGGACTCATACTCAAGTGAAATGCATGGAAAGTGTTCCCTGTGAGCTGCCTTGTGTTGCGCAATCATGGCCTCCGCCAAAATACAGGTTAGCAAAAGAGAAAGAGAGAAAAGAGAAAAAATAGATGTTCTCGTTTTTTATATTTATTGATGTATGATATCTATCATTCCATTTATGGGAATCTTATCAATTTGCGTCACTACAGATGGTATAAAGAAGAGGAGAGCTCTGTCCTATCTTCTATAGTTATTGGCACAGGCCTTCAACAATATGATGGAACTCTTATTATCAATCAAGTTTCGGCATCCAATGCTGGTAAGTGGGTCTGTGTTGCTAACAATTCACTTGGAGAAGAGAAAGTAACAATCAAGTTGGTCGTCATCTCAGCCATTTCTGCACATATCGAACCGCAAAGATTAGAGGTTGACGTCGGAAAGTCAGCCACATTTAATTGCTCTCTACGCGGCGGTCCAATTAACTTACCAGTGATTTGGCTCAAAGACGGACTGCCTTTAATAAGCGATCCATTTAATAATGCGCTGACTGATGAAAGGATTCGATTAATTGAAGCCAATGTATTACATATACGCTCAGTTATTAGAGAAGATGCCGGTATGTAATAGTTGTGCTCCAATTTCTCATTTCATTAATCAATTTTCACAATTGTTAGTAATGTTAATTAATTTTTATAGAGATACTTATTTTTTAGTCTTCCTTTTGAATATCAATGTTGGATATTGAATATTAAACGAAAGTTATATCTATAAATAGATAACTTATATAGCATTAAAATTCATTTGACTCAGCTATTTATGTTAAGTTCATATATTTTATATTGACATTTATCAGTTTCCTTAAAAGTTTTATTATCACATTTTTGAAGAAAGTGTTTGAATAAACCAAAAAGAGTTTCTGCATGCAGTCTATATAGAAAAGTTGGAATTAGATCTGTCACAGCTTTTTAATTTGAATATAAATTAAATTTTGGGGTTTCTCTATGTTTATGTGAAATTGAAATTTTTCTCTATTTAATATTGTTAGGTTCATATCAATGTTTAGCTCAATCTGATTACGAGTCAGCTCAAGCTACAGCAGAGCTCAAATTAGGTGATATCGCGCCAGTTATTTTAGACTCATTCAAAGATTCTACAGTTGATTCTAGTACTCCATTATCACTTCGTTGCTCAGCTTCAGCGACACCACTGCCTCAGATTAAATGGTTTTTGGATGATTGGCCTGTTCCTAATTTTGCTCGATTCCGAGTCGGTGATTATGTGACACATGATGCAAAAGTAGTTAGTTATGTTAATATCACATCTACTCGTGTTGTTGATGGAGGAGAAGTAAGTTTAACACTTAATAATTCTTCAGTTCACTACAGACTCATATGTTTGCGCATTAATACGACTCAATGAGTCCACATATTGAGAGCTTACAACTATTTCTCATATATTAAATCCTTAACTGCATAAATAAAACCTTATATTCAGTTAGTTTAGCGCTGAACATGTCTAACATATTCTTAACCAAAACTGTTTTTTTAGAAATCATTTATAACAAAAAATTGTTGCAAATTCTTTGAAAAGCTCTTTTAATATTTTTCAAATTATTTAACTGTCACATAAAATAGTTTTCCAATTCGTTAGCAAAACGTCAATTTTTCTATCTATGATTTATTATTCTGATTCTTCTTTTGAAAAATTTATTCAATTTTCAAGTTTAGGACTACGACTACCATAAATAAATCTCAATAAATGGTTTTCTTATAGTAATACTATCAAAGAAAGGGATGATTTATCAAAACGCTATAATGCTATATAAAATTATATATATGTTATATATGTTTTATATATGGCACAAAAGAATTTTATATCACTTGTAAAAATGAAATTGTTTTTCACTCAATAGTACAAATGTGTTGCAACTAATGATGTCGGACATGCTAGTTATACGGGTCGAATCAGTGTAATCGGTAGTCCAGCACTACGATCGATGTGGACCAGCAATAATTTAACAGTAGTTGCCGGCCATTCAGTTGTGTTGCGCTGCCCTGTAATTGCATATCCAATTGAGTCCATTTCGTGGGAACATAAGGGAAATACATTGCCAGTGAACCATCGGCACAAAATTGATCAGTTGATGAATGGTGTCGGCGGCAAATTGCATATAACTTGTGTGCATAAAACACTTGATGCAGGAGAATATATTTGCTCTGTTAAAGGAACTAATGGAAAATCAGTTAAAGGAAGTCTTATACTTAATGTTAGACTTGCGCCACAAATTGATGAACACTCTTTGCCTCAACATATTAGTACCAAACAAGGGATGAGAGTTAAATTGATGTGTTCTATTGTTGAGGGCGATTCACCAATTGATATTCGATGGTTTAAGGGGGAGACTCCTGTCTCGCCAACAGACTCTATTTCACTCCAGAATTCCGAGGATTATTCTGTGCTAACATTTAAAAGCGTTTCTCATCATGATATGGGTAATTGGTATGTGAACAACTTGATAACAAAAAGCTTTACCCTATTTTGCTGAACAATCGAACCTTTATTTTCTTTAATAACACATATATTATCTTTAACACTATCAGAAAAATACCAGAAATTATAGCATTAATCATAATTTTTCTCGAGGAGCTTAAAAGTAATTGTTTTTATTTTCTTTCATAATATGTTTTCCTTAAAAAGTGATGAGTTTTTACATTATACGTATTATATTCTTTCTGAAACACTCTTTAAGAGTAATTTATAATTTTGGCGAATCGAGGTCTGACCCCGTAAGCAATGCGTGTTTGTCACAACTGCTGTCAGTGGTGCTACAATTTCTTTAATGGTATCATTTATTTGAACAGGACTTGTAAAGCTTGGAATGATGTGGAAAGTACTAATCGTACGACTCATCTCATTGTCAATGTGGCTCCCACTTGGAAAATAGAGCCCAAAAATGTTCACGTAGTTCTTGCCAGAAGTGTGTCCATTGATTGCTCAGCTGATGGATCTCCAAATCCCAGGATTTCATGGAAGAAATCAATCGCATCATCGAATAGTGCAACAGAGTTTAGTCTAAATTTAGGTGAAAAGACATCACTGCCGTCACTGCCATCTGACTTTAGGGATATATTATCAAGTTATCGACATCAGGTCTATGCCAATGGGACTTTATTTATACAAGAAGTTGATAAAACTGACGCTGGATTTTATATGTGCAAAGTATTGCTTTAATTTATTGTATTTATACTTTTTTTTTAAATTTATTCATTCAATTGTTCATTCTCTAAATAATTATAGATAAGTAACGAAATCGGAGCTGATTTAAGTAAAGTAATACAACTCTACGTTCAAATTCCACCGCATTTTGAGACTAAGTTTATCAGTGAAACAGTAAGCAAAGCTACAAATGCTATCCTTCAATGCAAAGCAAGCGGTGATCCTGTCATGAAAACTGTTTGGCAGAAAGATAAGCAAATTATTGATTCATCGGTTGACAAAAGATATACAATAAAAGAAGAAATTATATCACCTCATAGTTTAGTCTCATATCTAGAAATAGCAAATGTTGGCCGATATGATTCGGCTCTATTTACTTGTATTTCTTCGAATAACTTTGGTTCTGATGACACTAATATTCAACTTATAGTTCAAGGTATATTCAGAATATACCTATAGCTCAAAAATGTTACTTATTATTAATTTTTCTCTATTGAGCAGAAGTTCCTGAACCTCCTCACGAGGTTTTAGTAAAGGACATAACAAGTCGAACAGCGATTGTCTCTTGGAGGGCGTCATTTTCGGGCAATAATGCAATCATTAGATATATAGTTCAATTTCGCAATCTTTGTCTGTTAGAAAAGGAATGGCAGGAAATGCTAACAACAAGTGGTAATGATTTTAAACTATATTTACGACCATTGCAGCCGATGTGTAGCTATGAATTGCAAGTTAGAGCTGAAAATTCGTTAGGAAGAAGTGATCCGAGCTCTATAGTCACTTTCTCTACCTCTGAAGAAGTTCCCGGTGGACCTCCTCTTGATGTTATAGTTGAGGCCACATCTTCGACATCACTGAAAATTAAATGGAAACCTCCCGCAAAAAATTTACAGTACGGGAGCATAAAAGGATATTATATTGGATATAAAGTGGCTGATAATGAAATTGAACAGTTTTCATATAAAAGTGTTGAACCAAATAATAATAACGACGGGACTAACTTTGAGATGAGCTATGTTTCTAATTTAAAAAGAAAAACTGTTTATATTGTTATTCTTCAAGCCTATAATAGTATTGGTGCGGGTCCGCGTTCTGATGAGGTTATTACTTATGCTTTATATAATAGTTATATTAAATTCATTTTTTAAAAATCAAGATATTTTTTAGTTTTTTGATAAATAATTGAATATGCAAATGATTAATTTGAAATGATTAACTCAAATTATTAGGTAAGAGTTACTACACTAGAATCACAACCTCCTCGTTCACCATTATTAGAAGTTGTCACCACAAGTGTTGATTCAATTACATTGAGATGGGATATGAATGAGTTGGACAGTGAAGAGAAAGAATTTATATTACATTATAAGGAAGAAAAAGCTGTTGATTGGATTCAAAAAAAGTTAAAAACTAAACGCAGTCATTATATGTTAGATTCAAGTGATGGCAAAACATATATTAAATGTGGAACAAAATATTTATTATATATGACCGCAACCAATAGCTTAGGAACTGGTGAACCGAGTAAGACATGGATAAAACCCTTAAATAAAGAATTAATTAAAATTTGATCTCTTTTTAACTTAAGGTGAAATCATAAGCACAACTACCAAAGGTGCGGCTCCGGTCTCACCTTCAAAAGAAGATTTTATTTTTCCGAATTCTACAGCAGTAGCTCTTAGACTGAACAGTTGGCATAGTAGCGGATGTCCTATTAATTATTTTACTATAAAGTATAAAATTTTTCGCGAAAAACAATGGATTCTATTAAAAGAGAGATTGACCGATATGTTCGATCACTTTTATATAAATCATTTATCGCCGGGTCGTGAATATGACTTATATGTTGGCGCCCACTCTGACGCAGGTTTAATATCATAATTAAATGAAATTTGAGAAACTTCACACTGATTAAGGTTTTTTCACAGGTATAACAGAAGCTGAATATCACTTTCAAACAATTAATACTTCACTGATCATAAAGATCGGCTCAATTAATCCGTCAACTAGTATTTCATCACAATCAACAGCTTCTCTGTCAATCTTTCATAACGTGACTGTTATGCTACCAATTGTTATATCAATAATAGTTTTAATAGCAGTACTTTCGACATTATTTGCATTTATGCGCAAACAGAATAACGATAACCAGACAGTTAACAATCTTGACGGCAGAAATTCCATACCCAAAAGTGAACTGTCCAGTGAAATATTTCCATTAAATGATTTTGTTCGGAGCGGTTCAAAGCCTAAAATATTTGAGAGCCAATCAGCCCAAGCGAACGAGATTTACGGCAAAACGGCTTCATTTTATGCGACACCTAATAGAAAATCAGTGCCACAGGCGATGATCAGGCAATTGAATAGTGACCACGAATACGCTGAACCACACGCTCAATACTCACAGCCTCGCTGTTTATTTAGCGATGACAGTGAATGCGGCAATTTGTCGATGTGTGCCTTAATGGTACCCAACACTAGACTTTAATACATGTTCAACAGTATAAACGCTATTAATTTAATTCAAGTCATTCATTATTTTTTTCTTTTTGGTTCAAACATAAAAAATTAATTATCTGTTTGTCTTTACTCTTGAACTTTGTTACTTATTGTCTTTAATAATCAAATATTGATTCAACTTTCGGTCGATTTTTAAGATAATTATATCAAATATATGAAAATTATATTAATAGAGACCAAAAACTTTCTTCAAAATTATTAAAGTTTGAGAGAAGACGTTAAAAGACATTTCAAGAAAAAATTATTAATAAATTGCAACTCTATTTGTAAGTTAATGTTTAACTAATATTTTGATCGACTGTTACTGTGATAATTAATTTGATTTGAATGTATTTCTTACATGTTTTAGTACTTTAATGTACTTTATTTTCAAAATCTGTGATATTTTTTAAATTAAAATATTTAACTAATTATTAACTTTTACTTACATTGATTGCATTTAATAGTTATATAACTTAAATGCTCAACAAATTTACCACTCGATTGAGTCAAATGAATAAATAAACTAAAATAAGTTTAATGATCACACTTTTTTCGTCAAATTCAATTCATCTCTAAGTCTGTGCATCTTTTCTGATGGAAATTAACTAAATATACGCTCAATTTGAAGAGTAAGGGCTTTATCAAAATCTGGAAAATGAAGGTTTTAAAAAGTTTTATGTGGCATAAAATGTTTGATAAAAACATAAGTTTTATTACTTATAAAGGGTGGCAGTAATTAAATTACAAGTGTTTAACAGAACTTTTCCAATGAAAACAGGTTTTACAGAACTCTCTGTTCACACATTGACTAAACTTTTTACGAATAATTTGAATACTTTTTGCGCTCAATATTAGCACTGTATCACTGCTCTATCAAATGCATTCAGATTTGATCTCTTTATCAATATTGATATCAAATCCAATCAAAACAACTGTTTTATAAATCATTTAAATTTATTTCTTAATTAATCACTGAATAAGTTATAAATGATTTGAAAACAATGTCAACACAAGTATCAAAACTTAATCAAAGTCTTAAAGCGATTAATATTTACACAAACGATAAAACTGTTAAAAAAGGTATTTATTTATTAAAATATAAATTATATCAATAAATAAATGATTGGCTCAAAAAAATGTCATTTTTTGAGTTTGAAAAATTATTTTTATTAAAAATAAAAACTAAATATGTTTTTGAATTCAATTTTAAATCAAAAGATGAGTTATCAGGAAAACCCAAGTTAAGGAAGAAGAAGATGCGGAAGAATAAAAAGTTGACCAAAACTGAAGAGAAGTCAATACCAGAGATGGATAACAATGAAAGCAAATGTTTTGATGACTCGACTGAAATAGAAGACGAACTTAAAGAGGAATACATTGAAGAATACACTGAAGAAGAGCCTGAAGAAGACATTGAGGAAGAGATGAAAAGATTGAAAGAAGAAGTGAGAGAACAACTGAATGCGAAACACGAGTCAAAAGTGAAGTACAAATATTGCGGTTATATTGGGGGCAAAGATGAGAAGCCTTTATATTGCGTACAATTCAATCCCTTTCTGCCCAAAGACCACAACTACTTCGCAACCGTCGGAAGCAATAAAGTCACTGTTTATGAGTGTCTTAACAATGGGTCCACTCGTTTGGTTCAGTGCTATTCAGATCCCGACCAAAAGGAAGACTATTACACATGTGTCTGGAGTTTTGATGACATAACGCGTAATCCATTGATAATTAGCGCCGGATTTCACGGTATTATTCGTGTGATTGACTGCGGACTCAAGAAATGCGTTAAACATCTTATAGGACACGGAGAGGCTGTCAATGACCTCAAGATATGTCCCAGAAATTCAAATCTGTTGTTGTCTTCGAGTAGAGACTACTCATTGAGATTATGGAACATAAAGACAGCCGTTTGTATCGCAAAATTCTGCGGCGAATCTGGACATAGAGATCAAGTGATTAGCGCTGACTTCCATTTGTTGACCGATAAGTATATTATAAGCGCAGGAATGGATCACTCGATTAAGATTTGGTCAATTGATAAGAAAAATATCAAGAATGCGATCGAAGAGTCAGATAAAGAGTGTTATATAGATGAGAGAACTTTTGATATTGAATGGGAACACTATCCCTGCTTTAGTACAAGAGATGTTCACCGCAATTATGTCGATTGTGTCAAATTCTTTGGCAATTTTGTTCTCTCCAAGTCTTTGGACAATGAGATTATCTGTTGGAAACCTAAACAATTAGTTGATAAGAACGGCTTTCCTGTCAGTAAAATAAATACGTGTTTTACTGAAGTCGAACTTTACGATAGGTTTGCTTTGAATAACTGCCACATTTGGTTCGTTAAGTTCTCAATGGATGAGAAACAAAGTCTGTTGGCTGTCGGCAGCGAAAAAGGAGTCACTTATGTGTGGGACACAGATCTTGACGACCCTTTCGATGTAAAGCCCGCAGAACTGACTCATAAAAAGTGCAAATCAACTGTAAGGCAGACCAGTTTTAGTAATGACGGAAATATTCTTATCTGTGTTTGTGAGGACTCAACTATTTGGAGATGGAATTTAAGTGTTGAGAGAAAGTAATAACAATTATTATTATTCAAAATCATGATTACAATGAACATATAGTTTGTTTCCAATATTTTGTATTACATTTACTCATTCAATAATTTCTAATAACTGGTCAACTAATCATTTTTTGTAAAACGTTAATCATTATATCATATAAATAAAAGGCATTCTATGTTTTTTCAACTTACAAAAGATTTATGAATCCAATGGTTTCATCTGATTCTCAATTTTCAGTATGTTTTAAATGTATCTTTCAATTGAATTAAGGATTCACTTCTATAAAGTCTTATTAATGAGAATAATCTGCAAAAATACATGAGGGTAATGATTCACAGCAAGTAGCGTTCAAAAATTTATTAAATTATTTCAAAGGCAATCAATTTATTAATAAATTTATCGAATTTTTTCAAAAATGTAAAACATTAAAAATGAGTGATATCTTTAAAAACATAGGGTTCTCCAAAGTCTAAAATGATATTCTAGCATAATTAAATCTAAAATATTAGGATTATTAAAATCTTTATCTAATTATCTAGTATTATATTACAATTATAACAATTTTTTGAAGTTTTTCAATTGTTAATCTTTTGCGATCCTTAATGGATGCGGAATGGATTCACTTTCTATATGAAGTTCATTTATTTTATACAAGAAAGTCATAGTGAATGAAACAAAATATTTTAATTAAAAGGTTAAATTTATTAAAAACTTAAGAGCTAATAAATTTATTGATAAATTTATTAAATTTTTAATGACTAACAACGCTAACAGCAAGTGATTGAAATAGTGATTGGTTATTTAAGTGAAATTTATTTATAAGAATTCGTTAGAAAAGTCTACTCGAGTTCAAAAGTCATTCAAAATGTTGTACATCTGTGTTACATGTCTTATACTGTCCTTTAAGTTAGTTTACATCGAATCTCAACCAGATTTATGCTCAAATCCATCATCAATTGACGGAATTGCTTATATCCATTGTATGAAAATGGTTTGGATTATCAATAAATCAGGATATTATTGGCATTTGAAAGATAAAGAATTGGCGACAAAGCAAAAGGCAATCCCATTGCCTCAAAATTTCAAAACTTGTGATGCGATCACTAAAAAGCAAGTGATCAGTACATGCGATGAAGACTATTTTGAGGAATTATCGGTGTTTTGCGTGGGATTTAAAGATCAAAGATTGCAATATATTACTTATGATTTAGAAGACGAACGAATAACATCAGAGCCTAAAGATTTACAAAATGATACCATTTATGAAAAGCAGACATTGATTATAATCAAAAATTGAACGCTATGTTCAATGGCGTCAACGGAACAATATTTTTCATTGAAGGTATTGATTGACACAAATTAAATCATAATATCGAGTGATTCTGTATATAATATAAGTTCTTCTTTTTATAAATTGTTTTTTTCAGGCGATAAATCTTCAGAAATTGAAATCCAAAGCAAGTGTTTAGAGAAAAGCGATTCAATCAAATACCATAAAGCACTTCCATTGTCGTATTTGATTGAAGGATCTTTTGATGACGCTTTCGTTCACAAAAAAGAAGATATTTATTCACTTTTTCTGCTGAAGAAAGTTATTGTTTATAAAATCAAATTAGAATCTAATGAACTAATGAATGAAAAATTAGTGGCAAATAATATAAAAAAAATTCTCAAACTGCTGAACCGATTGATAAAAATCATTTACGACTCTAATTAGTATTTACTTCAAATCCTTTGAATCAAATAACAGAATATTTGCCATTTTCTTGGTTTTTGTGCTTTTGTCGAAACAAAAGTAACGACAAATATCAAAATCGAGCCATTCTGAGAGAATTTTTCATAATCAATAACAATTATTTGTTTGTTTGTTAAACAATTTTTGTGAATATTCTTGATTTTTCTGCAACAATTTCTACAGTTTTTTGTTCATTACAAGAATAGCATACAAAACAATACGAATGTTGGGCTATATTTCGAAATACTTAACGATCAAAATTTGGTTCATATCTGTATATTCACATATTCACCGCATTTATCAATAGATTTATTTTTAATCGGTTTGTAGTCCATTAGGCGCTGAGTAGTCATGAAAAAGAATTTGCAAGAGATCTCTCGATTGTTTGGTTTCATTACTCAATTGCTTCAAATGATTGATAAACGATTGAGTGATTCTTCTTATTTGATTCAATTTTTTGCAAATCTTCATCTTCCTTAATGCAATACAATTTTTCTGCTTCTGTTAATAAGTTTTAGAAACGAATCATTTTTATGAAGTGTTTCAATTGAAACAATTTTTTGAGAAGACAGTGATTCGTCTAATAATTGACAAAATGATTGAATCAAATTTATGCAAATGCGAGTCAATCAAAAGTTTAAAACTAAAACTTTAAAAGCATTTTTCCCTCGAGGATTTATTGTTGACCCCAATGTCAATTTAATAGAAGAGTTCAATATATAATCCTTTGGTCATAAGTTATAATCCTTTACAAATATTATATCAGATATTATACGAAATTTACATTTTTTGTCATTCATTTATTAATTTTTCTCCTTTGAAAAAATTAGATTTATTAAAACAATAAATATAATGGAAAAATATTTCTAACTCAATAAACCAAAAAATATAGATCTCAGTTAAAATCTAATAAAATATTTGTAAAGGACATTAGAAATGCTCTATTTTGACACCAGTCACATGTGATTAGGATTAGGGAAATGGTAGTTTACACTCAATTCAATTTTCGTAATTTTCATGTTTGATGCACTACTTATGTTGAGAAATAGGCCAAAACGAAAATAAACGTATCATTTTATTAGTTCTTGAGTTTGCATTCATAAGAATTTTAAAAATTACCCCTAATTTATCTGAGCAAATTACCTGTATCCATTAATAAACCCCTAAGCATCGAATTAGATCTCTAAGATCAAAAGTTCCGTCCAACCAAGCATAACAGTATATAACATACAATGGTGAGAGCCACTACTTGGAAAAGGGGGCAATTATTTGAATTTTGTTTATTAAAATTTTTGCAAATATAAAATACTGTATATAAATATAAATACAAAATGCAATCATTTCATCAAGTAATATATATACTCAAATTTCTATCATTTTTATTGTACAAAAATTAATAATATTAAAATGCTTTTGTTTTTTTTGTTAATTATATAGAGCTCTATTGTGTTCATATTTGCCTCACTTATTAAATTTTTGAAATCTATAGATATAACTATTGGTCCCTTTGATCTCTATTTTCCCCCTTTAACATGGGATGGCAGGCCTATAGCTTGCTCAGACAAGGCTATCCTATGTTATATACTGTTATACTTGGTCCCAACCAATGGTATATTCAAAAAAAAATTCATTAATGTTTAGGAGTAGAAAACCTCCAAAAACCCTTTCATTCATTTATGACAAGGACTGTATATAATATCATTCAAACGGATCAGTCATACAGGATGACAATCAAAGGAGTGACGGATAAGAATTATCCATAACATTTTAACTAATGAATTTTGAGTGATGAGACTCAGTGATATTTATCTACTATTATGGAAGTTTTTTTCATATAATTAAATTTTTCTTTGAACGAATATTGGCGGCGCTCTATTTAAATTAGTCATTATGGATTTCTAAGAAAGCACCTAAGCGCTATCTATTGTTCAAAGCAAAAAATCATCAAATTAAATTGGGATGTAATGTAAATATGAATGTTAAAAATGTCGACAACTTCAGAGGAGCATTTTTACAAATTTTGGAGATTTTTCGTCTGCACACATAGGTGGCGCTTCAGTGCTCCCATAGAAGCCCATATTAACTAATTCAAATAAAGAACCGTCAATATTTATTTAGACAAAAATTTAATTATATGGAAAAAACTCCCATTATGGTAAATTAAAATCACAGTCTTATCTCTCAAAATTCATTAGTTAAAAAGTTATAGATAATCCTTATCCGTCACTCCTTTGATTGTCACCCTGTATATTGATATAAGAGTTGTCGATATGTTTTTATTTATTCTATAAGTTTTCAATAAATATAAACCAAAGTTTATTATCTTTTATAAACATAAAAGTACTCACTAATATCTGATAAAACTCAATGTTAAATCTGTTAATTCATAATAAGTGCAAATGAACTGTAAAGAATTTATTCTTACAATTAGTTCTACAGTTTAGTTCTGTAGTATTAATGAAAATTCTTATACAGTATATTTTGATTTTCATGTTTGTGAGGACTCTATTATTTGAATTTTGAGTTTAGTTCAATTAATCACTAATCATATATTTTCTCTTTAATTCATTTTATTAATTTTGAGTTGTTTTTTAACACAATTATTATTTAATTACCACTTAAATATCCTTTTATTTGAATTAATCTGATTTACATGAGCGGATGGCTTACAAGGAATACTAGGGGATTATTAATTTCAAAAAATTCTTATAAACACCTTATAGTATTCCATGAAATATAGCTTAAATATTTTTTGCTCAATATGAATACTTCGACTCTTTTTAAGCACTTGAAGTTTACATTTCCCATTGAAATACATTGAAACTCTTTATACATTCATTTCATAAGGAATTATTACTTATTTAACATAAGGATTTAAAGACAGTAAAAAATAAAATTTTATACTTATGAGCTCTGAACACGATTTCTATAACTGTGATCTTTACGAGAATCGGATAATATGTGTTGCTCTTAAATTCCTTATAACTAAATAGTAATCATTACTAAACCAATTAATGTATAGTTTCAATGTATTTCAATGGGAAATATAAACTTCAAGTGCTTAAAAAGAGTCGAAGTATTCATATTGAGCAAAAAATATTTAAGCTATATTTCATGGGATACTAAAAGGTGTTTTTAAGAATTTTTTGAAAATTTTTTAAAATTAATAATCCCCTAATATTCCTTGTTAGTGGTCTAGGCATTGGCTCATTATTGGCTGTGGGTTCAAGTCTAACTGTATGCCAAAAAAGTTCTTCCAAGGCTAGCAAGGACTAAGCGATCCAACTTAGGGTGTTTTAGTACTCTTAACAGGGCTGCAGATTAGCTGAAGATAGTTGAGTGTTTCACAGTGAATGCGATTCACGCTATCCTAATCTGGCATAAACCGCCTTAATACATATGAGTCGGAAAAGCTGGATATAAATGAATAATCTATATATTTAAATTAATCATATTATAAATTTATATATAATGAATGTTATACATATTCATACATGAAATGCTTAAGACATCAATTGTGAAAATATATCAATAAATATTAATCTTATGAATTCAATTATGAGAACTGTACAATTCATTTAGTCATTAAACAATTTGAAAACAATATTTGCTTATAAGAGTGGTCTGTATTGGTATTACTTATTATTTGACAAGTTTCGGAAGATTGATAGCATCTTCATATGTGGGCAAATCATCAATTGTTACAACAGAATCGCTGCGGTACACCTCTTGATATGAAGGTAATTGGGTTTCTTTAATAAAAGTGTCTTCAGATTGAGTATCAAAAGTGTGTAATGGCATTAGGTCTAGATATGAGATATTAAGCCCATTATTGAGAGCATCGCTTTCAGTCAAATTGTGGTCTTTTCTGCTGAAAATAATTACTAATATGATTGAAAACACAATTATTAGGGATAACAGAAACAATAGAGTTTCGATATTTATCTTTATTAGGTTTTGTTCACATTTTTCAGTGAGTTTATCCCAGTTATAGCCAAACGGACACTTGTTATACAAAAAGGTGTCGTTTTCTAAGAAATGTTTGATTGTTTTGGTGTTCATAACCGGATAAGTTGAGTTATAAATCCACGAGATATAGTGTTCGTCGAATCCTATTTTGTTTGTGAAGATAATGCCTCTTATCGTGCATTTGCCGAGTTGTGAATTGAATTGAAAGTCATCTTTACACAAACACATCGAATGCTGACAAACAGTATTGACGTCATGATAACGACATTCTTGATCCAAATTACAAAAATCGTTCAATTTTTTGGGCAAAACACAGCGATGATTGATGTAAACATATCCCTCTTCGCAACTCATTACAAGGTTCGTGAAACTAATGAGAATTATATTCAGATATAAGCTCATAGTTTTGCTTAAAAAACTAATTAATTTAATTCTATAAATAATGAGCACAATTGCGTTGATCTACTATCTCGGCCATCATTTTATGCAACATATGAATGCGTCGCTGCACCACTTTATTGATCGAACTATTATTATCTGCTAAATCAGTCAAAGAAATAGGTATAAGGTTAGGTTAATTGAGATGAGATGCGCATTAGACTATCTATATCTTATAAGTTATAATATAATCAAATTGAGCTTAACTTTTAATCAAATGTTTTTTATCAAAAAATTGGTCCTATTTTAAGAAATGAAAATTTTTTGAATCTAATTTTTATTCCATTTATAATCTAACTCTACTATCATTGTATAGTGTTTCCAAAAAATACCTGTCGATCAATTTTTAGTGTTTTACCCTTTTTATGTTTTCATAATTTATTCCAAATAGGATTAGGACCAGAACTAAACAAAAATGTTTTAAATTTTCTAATACATAGTTATTAGATATTTAAATCATTATAAACACAAAAGAATATTATTAACTATTAATTTCTATGACCATTTTTGCAGTACTAATACAAATTTAAAATTACTGTAGAAACTAAAATGCATGACAAATAAACATTAATTTATTTATTAAGCATTAGCTTAAAGTGCATGACATCCATGACATCCATTTATTACATTAAAAATAAAAATCAATAGTAAAAAATTCGCTGAAAATATTTTTCATTTGAGTTTTAAATAAAATATTAGAGTTAAATAGAGTTTTAATGCAGTTTTAACTAAAATATAGTGTTATTAATATATATATATTTATGTCTATTTTTTTATATAAATTTTAAAAATAATTATATTTTTTGGTTACATAATAAGATTCAGTTATTTGGTGCAGTAATTCTAATCGCTTCTTCATAAGAGGGAAGTTTACTGTTATTGGGTGGTC
>JAQGCH010000083.1:0-36106 GCA_034699485.1 Nanhermannia elegantula
CTCACCAGTCAATTGCTGTCAAAGGAGTGCGTGCTATAAAAACGCAGCACTCGAACCACTGCTTTACAAACGTGCGTTTTTTACATTCATTACTAGCGGTCTAAACAATTGTCTGTCTATGCTTTGAGGCGAATGCAGTCAACTTTGACAAGTTATACATTGCAATAGTTGAAAACCGCCGTTTCATTGTAACTTTGCATTAGGTGACTATCGTTTAACCTTTGCTTATGAAGCGGTCACTCAGTTTGTTAATGAATAAAGTCATGTGCTTTTCTTTGCAATCTTTCGCATTATTTATTGCATATTCATCTCAATGATCTCAATATCATCGTCAGTATGTTTAAGACTTTTCTCAATGCAATACTGATATCAATCATGGTTTCAGTCAATTGCGATAATTCTGTACTTATTCGTAACGATCGCATATATCGTTATGTTGGAAATGCTTCTGAAAAAGTTGATTTGCCTAAAGAGCAGATTGAAGAAGAAGACAGTCCACAAGATTTGCATAATAGTGATGTCGATCAACATTTTTTAAACACTGAAAGTGGATCGAAGGTATTTATGCATTGCATTAATGTCTTTTATTATGTTATAATTACTTTCATTGAGATATTGAGAAGTAATTTCGATACTCTCACAATTTGAAAGACAGTTAAAGTTTTTATTGTTTGATTGCATTGCATTTCAAGTCAATAAGTATCTGTATCTCAATTATATGCTGATAGCGACTGATAGAATGCAATCAATTAACGTCAATAATTGCGAATACTTTGAAACTCCTAAATGCAAATTTTCTTTTTGCATATCTTAACATAATTTGTTTCTCTAAATTCACTGCAAAATCAAACTATTATTGAGGAAACAATGCATTTAAATTTCTGAGGTTGGATAATAAGATAATAAGATAAATAATAGGATAATGCTTTGATAATAAGATTACTTAATTTTTTTCATAATGATAGTGCTGTAGTTATTGCAGAGCTAACTCATACTTAACAATGTACCTTGATACTAAGTATGTAGAAATAAAGTTTCTCATTAGTTTATTCAAGGTTTAGCTGCTTAAGGGTTGCCGACTCTCACCAATTGAAGTGAATCTCAATATAATTATTTTAACTCAAGATTGATATTAACTTTTGAGTAAAAACTTAAGATTTTTTTTACTTCTCAATTCCACTCTTAATTGAAATGGTTTGATGTACTGAAATGATGTTATAGAAAAATATTAACTAAATATTAACTAAATACTAAACTATCTTAATTTAAAATTTTTTAAAGAAGAATTTTATTCCGTTTATAATGTCAAATATAATGTATTTTTGAGAAATCAATGAATTATATTTGAAAACTTAAAAATTATATTAGGGTTACTTTGCTCTTTAAGCTTCGAGATCAGTTTTGATAAGAAAGATGGTAACCCTACAGGGTTTTCTACGTATACCAATTTTGAAGTGAATCAATGAAAATTGCAAATGACTTTGCAAAGAACATGCATTAGAATTGAGATATACCTGTATTTATATTGGAATAGAAATAAGATAACTGCATATTTGTGTGAATTTATATTTACCTATATTTACAAATTGCAGGGATAATAAAGAACTTCATTTCATCTTTTATTTGAATGAAATGTCAGGTCTTAAAAGGTGCTGCATATGAATCACTAAATTATTGCAAGTATTGCATTAAAGTACGGTATACTTATTACATATAATGCTTAAATTTTAATTTGAATAATATTTATTGCAAAACTTTTATATGTAGTTTCAATAACTCTATCAGCCATTCAACAAAATAATTCTGTTCTATTTAATGATCTAATTTATGTCGAATACATTTAATTAAAGTTTAAGAGTCTTTATCGAAAATTGCAATCGTAATAAACAAACCTATTAAAAGTCGTTTACTACATATTCACTGACATTACATTTATATGAGTACTGCCTATTCATAATGCAATCAATCATTTATCTGATGGTTGTTTTACTTTTATTAGTTTATGAGAAATGAGTTGCAAAAAACTATTAAAGTAAAAGAATAAAAACATATTTATTGAATATTCTATATCTAGTTATATTTGATTTGTTTATTCTAAATGTTTTCACAAAAAGTTGTTTTTTGCGTACGTTTGACGCCAATGAATACAAAATGATCCCAACTCTATGTAGACGTCGGAGAAATTCTGGAATCGGAAAAGCGTATGACTATTGCATAAGATATCGATGAAATCCCAGGTAAAGGGGAGGAGAATTCATGTATATAGTTATTATGCTTTAAGAGTCTCAAAAATTCTTTTATTCTTGGATAAGAAGAAAGCGTTATCCCTGTATTCTATACTTTTATATACCTTTAGGCACAAAGAGCTCATTTCAAAAATAGATGTCAGTTCTCTTTTCATATTTTTTGCTTTTGATATAAAATGCAAAAATTCGATTGAATAAAAATCTGTGCATAAATGCTTTGAAATTTAGTTAATTAATTACATTGTTTTTCATGAATCATGTAATTACAAATTATTAAACAATTGCATTCAATTTTGAATAAAATTTCAAATCACAAGGGGCTGACTCTCCAAAAGTTTTTAATGTTTTGACTGTACAGTGCTGTATAAACCTTCTCAAAAATTATTTATTTTTTTTAACATTCATATAAGTGACATAATTTAGACCTTGAGTAAAAAGGGCTATTTTCAAAAATGCAAAGTTTGGTCCGCTTTGATTGTTAATCTGTCCATAAAATGTGAAGAATGTGTGGTGAGGCTTCCTAACTTTTCTATGCTAGTGATAATGTGTGCAATTCTATGTCTAAATTCTTTAAAATACAATAATTCATAAATCTGCATAAAAAATTGATATTTCCTAAAAATTAACGGTTTTATATTAAAAAACATTTGCACTGTAAGAAAAACTACATATTAAGGCCCCGGCGCTCTGCGAGCGCGCTCGTCACACATCACTGGCTGAGATATATACAGAACTAGAACTTCTGTCAGTCTATCTTTATTTTAATCAAATTTTCTCAAAGCCTGCAATCATTGCACTTGAAACTAAAGTTGCATTCGTTCAATTGATTTATTAAAATAGTTTAATTTTGTTTGTGTTTTTTTGCAATGAAACTGTTGCAACGTTTTGTTAATGCTTTTTAAATATTAACTATTGAGAAAAAAAGTCTTAAAAAATCAAAGCTTCTATTGAATTGCATTTAAATGAATGGTTGGGCGTCAATAAAAAAATACTTTAACATAATATGTGTTAATATAACTTCAGTGTATATTATACACTAAAGACCGAGTTCAGACTGAGCCAACTTGAGTGCATATAAAAAGTAACTTTATTCAAATATTGATATTTGAAATTAAGTTTTCAATGCAGTTGAGTTTCTCGTGTTCTGTTGCGCAGGTATTTGATTTAATATCTTTATTTACTAGGCTTATACAAAATAACTCTGTGCTGAATATTAACATAGTTGACTCTGTACTCCTTTTAATATTGAATGCATTTTTGAAAACTTATTTCAGGGCATTCCAGAATCGATTTTAATTCAGTTAAAAGACATAAAAGATGCCTCAGATTTCATTGCAAGCTTTCTAACTCCGTCTGCAAATAGTAACACAAATGTCAACAGAAAAGATGTTTTCTTGGAGTACTTGCAAAGAGGAACCTCTGGAACCTCAAGTATAACATTAAACAAATATAAACAAATAAAGCAAACATTTATTATGTTATTTTATCCATTTTTAGAAAAGCCATCAACTGATGAAATTAGTCTGACTGAAGACAGTAAGTATTCTATTTGCAGAATGTATTGACAAATCAATCTTATTGTCACATTTTTGTCACTTCGATAATTAAAAGTGTATTTTTTTTATTTGCAGGAAGAAAACTAACAAAATGTAACTATTTTGAGCTCATTTTGATATTTTTAAAGGTTAAACAAATAAAACTTTTAACCTTTTAATATATGTCACTTTATAGTACCTAAGATTTCAAGCCCTGCCGGTTGTACTCCTGAGATGAGAATTATAGAACTGCAACCTTCAGGAGATAGAAATGAAATATATTATCCGTCGTGCGTAAGGCTCCCCCGTTGTTCGGGTTGTTGTCCGAGTCAAAGGTTACAGTGCGTTCCTATTAGCAAATCATTTGAAGACATAACGGTATGATTTAAATCTTAAAAATCTCTTTAATCACACAAAAATTTAATTATTTAATGTTCAGGTGATTCGTGTTAAATATTCGACTTCTGAGAACAGATTAAAGTTCGAAGGATTTAAAGTATTTCGCATCGAAAAACATGATAAATGTTCCTGTGATTGCATTCAAAAGGCATCTGACTGTAGGGCAGCTCAAACTTATTTGAAAAGCGAATGCCGTTGTGTTTGTCCTAATTTAATAGAAGCCAATGAATGTCAATTAGATGTAAATAAGTATTGGGATTATAATGACTGTCAATGCAAATGCAAATCAGTGCCTCTGTGCTCAAGTGGTCTCATTCATAGCAATATTACCTGCAAGTAAGACATCATTTTTTATAATTTTCTAAACTTCCAGAAAAACTATTTTTGTTCAAATCATGCAAATAGACATTCATTTATTGATATTTGAAAGTTATGTAAATCTTAATTTTTGCAGATGTGAAATAGAAGATGAGACCATCAGTCGTTCCTCTTATGCCACTAATGAAACACTTTGGAATCATACAAGACTTGCACCGCATAAGTATATCGTTGACCAAAGGGTTGACACAGAAATTAAAGTCCAAAGAACTAAAGGTTACGATATATTTAATAAAAAAGGAATCAATCCTGAAATAAATGATGACTATTATGAACATACATAGCAGTAAATGATTGTACAGTTTATTAACAATTATTGTAATACTTGTATAGAAAACAGTTTAAATATTTTATTTATTTCATTAGAATTTTAAGTAAATGACTTATTTTTAGAATCATATGTATTATAAAAAATACAATAAAAATTTTCAGATAAATCTTTGTTAATCATAACACTTGTTTGTCATTTAATCTATTAATCAAATTAATAATTTATTTCTACAATACATGTGTTGCAAAATATAACAATTTATTTAATTAGCATTCAGTTTACTCATTAAACAAATTTTTTAATTATAAAATTATTTAAACGTCTATTAAATTAATTAAAAGTTTCTTTAAAACCATTTCAATGCTTCAAAAACGGTTCAAATTTGGCGCAAATAATGTTTATAAGAGAGAAATGTTTTGATTGGACGACAGTTTGTCATTAAATAGCAAACGAATAACAGAGAAGTGAAGTGAAGACCGCATAACAGGTTTGCGTTCAATACATGTTAACCGCATTTGCAGTAAATCTCACGAAATAATTATTAAAATTAAGAAATTGTTATAACTTTGGTTAATTGTTAACTATAACTAAAATGTCTGTCAAAGGAGTGGTTGTACTGAAAGGCGATTCAACAGTCGGCGGAACTGTTGTTTTCGAACAATCGGTAATTGTTTTCTGTTTTCAATTCATTTCAATTAACCGTTAATTCAATTCGTATTTGTTTTACTCTTTTCTCTCTTTTACCACAATTTCTATTTATTTTAAATCATTGTTTATAACAATAATCGTGTTTTTCCTCTATTTTTATAATTAAATGAATTTTTATGTATTTTAATAATTGGTTATTTTGTTTAATGATTTGTTTTTCTTAACTGTTATTCGAATCTTAATATTAGGAAAAGTTAGCCTTTTTGTGAGTCAATTGTCTATTGTATGTACGATATATACGTGTCCTTCACTATAACAGTGGTGTTCACTCGTTTCGAGTGTTTACATGAGCGCCGGTCTCACCAAATGTCAGGATTTGATAGACTTTTAGTTTTACGCAAAATTAGTTTATTTTAAGCAAATGTGTGATAATGTGTCCGATTCTGTGTATTAATTGTTTAAAACTAAATAAATGATAAATTTTTGGGTAAAAAATATGAATTGATATGAAACTATGCAAACGCTCGAGCGCTGGACATCACTCACTTCTGCACTCACTATAACCTTGAGTTTTGTTAATAATTATGATTAGATTTCCGTTTATATCGATTTTAGTCAATAATTGCTATAAAAGTCGCCAAAATTAAAAATTAATCACTTTTTAAAAATAAATTTTGAAATATTAAGTCTCTTAAGACTTAAGACTTGCATTAATTTAATAAAAATTGTGTGTTTAGGGTTCGGGTGCAGTCAAAGTAACCGGACAAGTGACGGGTCTCACTCCCGGACAGCACGGATTTCATGGTATTATAGCTTAAATGTTATTAATAATAAAAATTAAATTTGTTTTAATGTGAAAAAAGTGCACGAATTCGGGGACAACACGAACGGGTGCACCAGCGCTGGCCCGCACTACAACCCCTTCAACAAAGAACACGGCGCTCCCAATGACGACAACAGACATGTCGGCGATTTGGGTAATGTTGTCGCCGATGCTAACGGTGTCGCAAATGTTAATATTGAAGACAAACAGTTGTCTCTGACCGGAAATAATTCCATAATTGGAAGATCTCTTGTGGTAATGAATTGCTTTGTTTTACAACAATTAAGAATTGTCTCAATTTATAAAATGAGTTTTGATTAATATCTCAAATCAGGTTCATGCAGATATTGATGATTTGGGTCGTGGCGGACATGAGTTGAGCAAAACTACTGGTAATGCTGGCGGAAGGTATGCTTCTCATCAATGTATAAGTTGCAAAATGACTTGTCATTTAATCTGATTTCCGTTTTATTTGTAAGACTCGCCTGTGGTGTCATTGGACTGACTAAGGCTTGAATGCGTTACCATTTGTTTGTTAAACAGTCAAAGATATAATTATGGAAATATCTAATTATAGTATACTTTTATATAATAGCAATCTTTTGTGTATTGAATACATTTGTGATGCACTTAATTATGATTTTCTTTTGATTCTATGAATAATAAAGATTTTCTATGTACTAAAACTTTTTATACTCAATTTCTTTGAGACTTATAACAGATCTAATGAACAATGCAAGTGTCATCGGATATCAAATTTATATATCAAAAAATTCATATATAATTATAGATATAAAGTGTACTTTTAGCGGCAAACAAGGTCATTGCGGTCAGATATTCACCTTTAAAGACTGATATTTAAAGCTGTAATTTAAATCTAGTTATAAGCTGTAAACTAAAACAAATATATTGTTTTCTAAACTACAGTAAAATTTGGTATTTGACAAAATACATAAATTTATTTAAGTTCCACATAAAACAGTGATCTTCAAAGGTCAGTTTCTGACATCTATGACCCTATCAGCCGCCAAAAGTTAAATAATTTTAGATAAAATAAGGTTTGGTTTTTCATGTAGAGTAGTATTATGGGTCCGGAGGCTTTTGGCGCACTTTCCTGCTAAGAAAGCGCTGCCGAACAGCAAAGTTGCACAGAAATCTATTATCGATTGTTATGATCTCACAATAGTTATACAATATATCAATTAATACAATGTTTTGCTATAGTTTCGAAACAAACATCACAATTATGAGTCAGTTGTAGACAATTTGCAGACACAATTCGCGCGCCTTTTGCCAGAATATTCCGCTTTTCAAAAGAAAATAAAACAGAATCAGTTCTTTGAAAACTAATTTGAGTAGAAATAGAAACGCGATGAAGAAATTCAAAGCGAAAAATCAATTCATTGATTGCATTAAAGAGTGAAAAGTTGTAAAAATTGTAAAAAATAAAAATATATTGTTTTGAATATTAAACCAAATGAAGAAAACATTAATATTAGATTTAAATTGTTTAAAAACTAATAAACTGTCAAAAGTTGGTATTTTAAAACTTTAAATCTATTTATTGTTACTTAAGGTTGTTATAAGTTTTATAAAGTAAGCCTTTCTATGCTTTACAAAAATGAGATGAACTGCAATTTTAATGAATTAATTAAATGGACAAATCTGGGAATGAAATAACGATGTATTTTAATAAATAATTTTTTATTTTTACGATATTTGTATTGTTTTAAAGTTTGAGCATTCAGTTTGTCAGATAATGTTTGCAAATATTACCGTATATTCCATTTAATTCTAAAAAAGTATTATTACTTAAGTTTGATCCAGTTTAATATTTAGAGGAACCTTTCATATGCTTTAACATTACTAATGTTAAACTCCTATTCAGCTTTTGAGTAAATTTTGAAAAAAAACCTTCGCGTCTGAATTACGCCCTTTATAAGAGGATTTCTCATAACGTGGGACATAATTCCATTTTTAAGGCAATAAATAAATTTTGTCACTTTAAAATAAAATTATATATAAAATATTTAACACCAGTCTGATGGACAACTGTACCGAAATTTATTTATTGCCTTTAAAATAGAGTTATGCCCCACGCTATGGGACTTAAATCCCTTGGATCTTGCAAAGGGCGTAATTCAGACGCGAAGGCTTTTTTTCAAAATTTACTCAAAAGCTGAATTAGTAATGTTAAAGCATATGAAAGGGTTGTACATAAAGCATACAATTGTCTTTATTTCAAAAGTATTGAAAAGTAAGCAATTGTCTAACATTATATCATCCATTAGGTGCTACTGATCTAAATATCTTCCGAATTAAATGGTAAACTATTTCTATATATACAATGAATCCAAGCGCTGATAACATTGATTTGAATTAAAATGTTTTCTGAAGAATTGGAAGTTAAAACTGATAGAATATTAAATAATATTCAATACAAATAAGATAAATAACTTTAACAATTTTATTATTCATATAAACTGATGACATAGTATTGTACAAAATATAAATTTTCCGTTTGACACATAAGAACAGATTGTCTTATAATAAACATTATAAACTACGCTTATATGTTACCAAAACTTAAATTGAGATCTCTTTTATGGTAAAATGTTTGATATTAAATACATTACATGAGTAACACTGTCATAAACTACAATTATATATCAATAATAGTCTGTACAAAACTTAAAATACTCGTATAAAGACAGTTATTGTGCATCTTTTCTTTATTTTGTGTGACAAATATCATAATAAACTGATTTATTCTTTAAAGTTTTTTCAACAAAACTAATTTATTTCAGTAATTTTGACGAGAAAATAGTTTTTTCACACAAAATAAAAAAATTCTGCTCAACTTTTTTTATAACGCATACATTAATATCACTACTACCAGAGAACTATAGGGTTTTTTATTTACTTTATGAATTCAGTTTTCTCATTAAATCTGTGCAAATAAAAGAGACTTCACGCACAAAACTTCATCACTAAAGAGTTCTCAAAGTAATCTCTGTTAATGTTTTCAATTGAGGCATTCATTTGATTAATTTAATTCGCCATACATTAAAATGTATTTATTTATGTAAAGATCTATCAGTACTAGCATTCCATGAAATCACTGGGTCCAAGAATTATTGTTAAATCTAAACTAATAAAAAGTCGTAAAATATTCTTCAAAGAATGCAATTCCTTTTCGCCTTACCTATTGTCAGCTTTTACAGTATATATATTTGATAATTATTGTAAATTGAGTGACTCTGTATAGAACAAGTTGTTCAAAATAAAATACAAGTGAATTTCGGTCAGTTTCAACTTCAAATCAAGTATAAGTTTTAGAAAAATATAGTTTAAGTAAATCTATTTAATTAATTGTTTATAAGAATTTTGGGTCAATTTAAAAGTTGTTATTGTAGTGAAATATTATTCTCTACAAAATATTGTTCTGTACTTATACTTAGCTAGGTGTAATTGTTAGGGTGCTACATTAAATATAGTACTGTATATTTATACCATTTACACCAGTCTAACTAAATAGTGATTCACAGAAGTTCTTTAAACTAAACCTCGTTAAAGACCAGAAACCTGGAAGTCTCAACTTTAAATCGTAGGCAAACCATTGCAACAGCTGTAGAACTTATCAGAGGCTTAACATAAAAAATGAAAATTTTTTATAGCATTATCTCAGCCTATGAGAGAAGTATTGATTGATTCACTTGAGATGTTCTTTAGAAATAGGAATGATATGAAAAAGTAGTAATTGTATCTCAATTTTGAGTTTGTTGACATCTAGATATTTAAAACTGGGCGAACACTGCAAATCCAATTTATCATTTCACAAACCACTTCATTTTCTGGAATAACCCAACTTTTTTTCCTATATCGAGAATAAGTTTGCGCAACAAAACTAAATTCTTTGGTAAAATAGATTTATAATAATAAACAAATTATGAGAATTTATAGACAACACTCGAGTCTCATTTTTATGAAATAGAATATTATTTGAAAGATTTTACAGATGGAAAAATTTCAATTCAATGATTAGCTCATTGAAGACTTTAAATAAAATTATTTTTAATCGATTTGAAGATGTAATTGTCTGATCTAGAAATTAACGCAGACACTGAGGTATTAAATTTGAAAATGCTTTACAACTATGAAATAATATCTATACAAGTATTGAAGGTAGTCATGCCTTCCTTTGTGAGATCTGGCGATTCTGTCTTGAAGTCATAGAATGAAACCCCCTATAGTTTTGAGGCTCATTAATAAATATTTATCATCGTGTGGTAATTGTATGTGTTGTACTCGAATTATCTCTAAAACTGGCTGCAGTCGAAACACTACCACTACTGAGTCTTTGCTGACTTCGGAAAACTGTGTTCTGTAGGGTTCGCTTCCACTTATCTGCTGTATCTCTAAGTTTCGAAAGCCATGTCATCTTTAATTACAAAACAAGATTTAATCAGAATTTGAAATTAGGTGAATATTTATTACTTTAGTGTTTTCATTGGATGTTTGAAATGTATGTATAGTAACAACTTGTTGGAAGCGATTGAGACAGACCAACACAAACACATTCTTGAGATTAGTGCCTGTAAAAAGACATTAATAGATAAATAACAGATAAATTGATAAATAGTTTTCGTATTAAAAGAGCAAATGATGAATAGTTAATGAGAAGTGAGCTTATGATGACTTACCTGCACCGTCACTACCAGGAAGAACATCATGAATATAGAATCGATCGAGTGATAGCGGCTGCTTATACACAACATATTTGAATAGTCCCTCATGAGATGATGAAAAGCTTCCTCTACTACAAGTTGAGGCCCACTTTTCAGTGAGAGATGACTGCTATATATTAGCAATTTTGAGATATGAATTCATTTGATTAAAAAATATATAACAGTTATTTTCACAGAAAACATAATTGAGAAAAACTTACTTTTTTATGCAGACCTTTCTTTCTTCTGGTTATTATAAGCATATCATCAAATAATATTACATACATTTCGATTGGTTTTCCGCTGTCAAGTATATGCAGCGGTCCTTCAAGTATTATTTGTCTTCTCGGGCTTACAATTAATCGTTCGCAGGGTTGTTTCGAAAGAGGCCCCTTCAAAAACTATATAAATATACAACAATAATAATAACAAACTATCACAACCATAACATACAAAGTAATAAAAAACAGTGGAGCGGAAAGAATAAGATAATATCATCTAATAATAAAATCAATAATACATTTCTCATGAATTACTACTATTTGTAGTATCAATAAAAGCATGGAAAGTATTATTGATAGTAAATAAAAATCTATTTATTAAATGTGGGTTTACTTCGGGAATGAAAACTTTGGGGTCGAGATCGAAGACTGACGGCCACACTATGTTGCGCTGGATTTCCAGCAAGCGTTCAAAGTTTTTAAGCCATTTCATCTTGTCGTCCAACTCTCGCAATGAATTCTCTTCTGCTTCTATTATTGATGTTATCATCTCTTTTTCAAATAAGTCTTCAGTTCTCATTTCTATATCTTTCAATATTAATGGGACTCGCATTATGTGTTGTACGGGTGAAACTAACAGGTCAGTCAATTGGAGCTTTTTGCAGCGCGAATCTCGATTACACCACTTTATAAGGGATAATACATAATAATTTAATTATCATTAGAAAAAGTTATTAAGTCTTTGTTGTTCGTGATCTCTTCTAATCATAACTTATTCATAAATAAATATTAAATACAGTGATACTCTTTAAGATACATTGTTTAAGCTTTAAATTATTTTAAACTCACTCAACAATTTTTAGTTTAATTATTAGCATTTGATAAACCAAAAAAATTACTTAAATAATCAAAATTAATTCCATTATAATCATTAAAAACTAATGTGAAGATCAATATACTGATTGAACTAACTTTGAGTCAATTTTGCACTTTTTTTTAGTTTAAGTAATAGTATGTTTTAAGCTTCAAAAGACTTAAACAGATACTCAAAGAGCAACTTTAGGAATAATTTAACGTTAAAAATGGTTGATTGTTATTATACTAATTTAATATTAATGAGTACTGCATTTAATTTTATATTAATTTTGGTGCATTATAATCATGCTATCATTCATTAATTAGTGAAAAATGTGTTTTTAATTATTCTGCAGAAAAGAAATTAAGAAATTGATTTGAATGGTCTGATTAGAACATAAATCAAATTTTAGTAATTAAAATACACTTAAAATCCCAATTCCAAGAATGATGTTTTCGAGTTTTACAGAAAGTAAATCTCTCATCAATTAGATTCTCATGAAAATGATTAACAATTTCTTTTGTATTCTCATTCTAAGAATGGTTTGATGTGTTCATCAATTCTTGTTATTCTAAATGTAGTTTCTTTGTTCTCAAAACAAATGAAGTAATGCTTTTTTAAAGATATATTTCTATTCCTGGAATCTATTTTGCACTCAAGTTATCTGAAGAGATAATGAATCATCTCTTTACTGTTGAATTGAGTCTAACATTATATGTAAATCACATGAATTTTGAGTACAGTACAAATAAATCCTTATAAACGACTTTAAGAAAACTGAACTCCAAATTAAAAGTTGGCTTCAAATGAATTCAATTTTTATGATTAAACGATAATGTTTTGACATATAAATTATAAAGTTTTATACCTTTTCAAATTCATTAAACTCGACTTGTCTTCTTAGAGTTTCTAAATAATTGAGAGCATTTATGTAATTGAGAGTATAACGATGATAAGCTTGTGTTAGCGAAGCTGCTTTTGAACTCTAGAATAACACAAATGATAAAAGTAATTATCAAAAAAGAATATAAAGTTTTAGTAGATGTACGGCTGACTGCTTTGGCTTTGTTAACAATTGAGATGTCGGATAACAAATCTAAACAGACAAAGAAAACTATTCCGTGAATAAAGGAATAAATACGGCAGAAATTCTAAAGAAGAGGAACCAATAATTCTTTTTCAAAATACTAGAAATAAGTTTTGAGTGAAACTTTTCCAGAAGGGGAGTAAGTATTGAAAAAGTAATCTTTTAAGAATGTTTTAGACATACAATTAAACAAAACTCAAGTCATAATAAGATAATTGATGAATAATATAAATTGGTCAATAGATTGAGTATTGAATAGAGTTGTTTGCATATCAATTTGTTAATAGAAGGTCAAAAAAGGACAAAACTAATGAAATCCTAACATCTTTTTTTAATTTGAAATATTTGGAAAAAGACGACATCTCTTCATTGGCGGAAAGACTTAAAACTTAGTAATTTCCTGTTGATTGGGTGAGGTTTGGCAGCCGTAAACGGGTAAACATTTTGATGAAACTGGAACTCAATGTTGAGTTTAAATACTTTATTTAGTTTAAGCTTTAATAGGATTGGGTGGGATTAGTTACCTTCTGAAAAAGACGCACTAAAACTTCTGTCGCATTGAGTTCAGCGCTAGCATTCATGTATTGTAAGATGACATTCAGAAATTCTTTGCAAAAAGCATATGTCACGCAACAAAGTTCATCCAAATTTCCAAAGAGCACTTCTGGCTCAGCAAACATTGCATAGCCTTCGACTTGAATTTTCTTCAATGGCTCCATAAAAACATTCTTCAATACCATTAAATGGTCGTAAAGGAAAACACTATCACTTTGAAATAAATCCCATAACGCTTCCCTTCGTTTATGTTCAGATCGCGTTAACATTATACTACTTCTGGCACTACTTGTTCCCGAAGATGAATGAGGTGGTGATTGGCACAAATCCGCTGAATCAAAGCTCTCAGTAATATCTTGTGATTCGATACTTTGTTGGTTGAGTTGACCACCACTTAGCCGTCGAATGTCAATATTTACCGGAGCGATACAGCTATGACTTCTGGTTGAATGCGCTGATGATTGGTTCTCCTCATTGGGTTCACTTGAATGGGTGCTATCGAATGTCTGTGTCCTTTGCAGCTGTTTTTTACGAGGAGAAGGCGGTTGATGTGTTATCACTGGATGTGTGCCCGGAATAGACAAATTGGTTTGACCTGAAGAACGACGACTATCACTAATAGGCTGCGTAAGTCGCTGACCCGAAACCACTGACGATCCCGAGGCTCTCCTCTCTTCAAATTGGGATAAGAAGTCGTTCCACGTCAAGCCCTGATAACATTTGCCATAAATAGGCATTCATTTTTCAAAAATGTTTACGAAACTTGTTTTAACCAGAGCTTGAATTATCGGGAATTACGATCTTTTTCTTTAAGTTTAATAATCGGGAATTTGATAAAAGAACTTCTGTTAGTAAAATGGGGTTTAAAAATGATAGTTTCAATATTTGACCCATTTTTATCTCCCGATTCCCTACCGATTTGCGCACTCTTAACACTGATAATTCAGAGCTCTGGTTATAACTTATAATGACTTACTTTATATTTAGAAAGCTGTTCATCAACAAAAACGGACGGCTGTAGTGTGGAGAGCACTTCCTCGAGACCACACAGCGAATCAGACTTTCCGCGACCTGACCTGTCAAACTGGACGCACATATGGATGGACAGAGAAGGATATGCAAGAGAAACACAAAGAGATACCAGAGTCACGCAGACAGTACCAGTACATGACATGAGAAATCATGAGACGAAGATTTGGGCAAATTTGGATGAAGGAGATATAAAGTAGCATTAAATAACCATGCGGGGTTCAACATCGAATTATGTAAACACTTACCAGCCTTAGAAAAGAGAATCGGGCTTTTCGTGAAGAATCTAACAATAAAATTATAGGTTACATAATATCGACTTTTTCAAAAAAATGTTTACACAGTTATTGAAACCACTAATCGTCTTAAAGTATTAATTTTTAAAGTTAATGGATGTGGCAAATCATTATTGTGAAGATTGCTTGCTATCACTTACCTTCACCGACTGCCAGGCATTGCGTGGATCCGTCAAAATTATCTATTGAACAAAATAAATGAAAGTAAGCACACATTTTGGACTTTTATTTATCCTGACTCTAAATAATGGAAAATTAGACCTTAAACATTAATAAATAAATGATCTTTTGTATCATTATCAGAGTCACTCTAAATCTTAAATTAATACTCTAAATAGTGAAACCAACTCTTATAGTAATTCTTTAAGTTTCTGTCAAAAAATAATCAAATCACTAAAAACTCAATTAATTCATTTTGTAAAGTATTATTCAAAGTGAAAAAACCTAAGAATAATCCAAAAGGTTTTTTCACATTTAACATATTTTATATTGGGTTACTCTAAACCTAATGTATGCGAATTATTTAAATATCAGAGTAGAAGTTCAACTTTGAAAATGAGAAAAATTATTTCTTAAAATGAGAATTAATTTAAATTATTCAAATATAAATGAAGTGAACCTAATCTTAACACTTCAATTACATCAACATTCAGTATTGTACTCCAATTTTTCCAAAATTAAATTAATTAAACAATTATGTTATGCGACTCGTTTGCAAACAGTAATCACTGACAGGATCGTTGAGACTTGTCTTTGATTATAGTAAAAGAAAAACTCATATAATAGTATATAACTATTATTACATTATTTAAATAAATTATTAAACTTATGTTTATGTCCAAAATAATTATGAATAAACACAAGACATATAATTGAGACAAATGGCCACTCATTTGATCTCATTAGCGGTCGTCTAATTAACATAGGAAGATAACTTCCAAATCAAATAATGTAAATTTCTAAGTTTTTTTGGCAATTTGAGAGTTTTCTTTAGTAGAACTCAATTTTAATGTTTTCTTTCTTTTTTTCAATTTATAATGAAAGACAAGATATTTGATGATCGGCTCATTTTATAAAATTGCAAGGCTTTAGACTTTAGAACAAAAGTCATATTTACTTTATCTAAATTCTAGGCTCTGGTAATTATTTATAATATTTTACTCGTGTTAATGAAAAGTCTCTACTTTATAGGAAATCGAAATTTTCAGAATTTTTCCTAAATTGTTCAAAATGCTAGTATTTTATTTAGAAAATTCTCTAATTTTCAAAGGGGGGGGGGGTCAAAACTCACCAGTTTTCTGAGACAACTTTTTCAAAGCCATTTTGGCACAAAATTTTATATAAAAATCTTTTTGCGCCAAAAAAATTTGAAAAGTATTAAGTTTTAGAAATATTAATATTAACTTTTATTCTATATTTGAAATTTAATTCCGTTTGTCCGAAATTATGATTAAAATTGAAAGGATTCAAATGCAGAAAAATAGAAACTCTGGTCATAACATACTTCGGGAAATTCTGTTATATTTGACAAATCAATAAATTAGTAAAAAAAGTAATGTCTCACCCAATAGATTATTTCTTTGAGTCAGAACTTTGCTGTAAACGAGTAAATCACCTGAAAATTGATTGCAAAGACAATTGATTTTTCTGAAAGTTGAAAGATTTTTTCATCAAATCAATACCTGGACATATTTGCATCGGTGGGATTACAACAATAGAGCTTCTTCGACGAGCTTTATTGATGACGGGCTCTCCCAGTCTATTGAATTAATTCATTTGAATAACATTTCAATATTTCTTTTTTTATAACAAAAATTAATATAAAATGCTTACAAATGACTTGATGGTGGGTTAGCATTGGTTGCGCACGGATCACCATCTTCAGGGGCACTCTCGTAGCCATCGGTAATCAATTTCGGTGGCACGAGAGCACGTCTTCGATGTAATGCTGAAGCTGGAGGTTCTTCTTGTAAAGTTTCTTCTTCACGTTCGCTTTCATGGCCGTCTCCTCTCTGACCGAGAGCTGAAAGTTTCTTAAGTACAGGATTGGCATCTTGTCCCTGATCAACAACAAAATAATGTTTTAAAACAAATATATTTTGAGGACTTCTTCTATTTTTATGTATAAATAAGTGAAAACAATAATTGTTATTAAAATACAACATTGTATGCAACATACAGTCAATAAACGCATTTTCAACAAAAACTTATATTGCTGTATAAATTGAGCTGTAGTTGCATAGGAAGTATACTTCGCAATAAATGACAATATTGTTGCGAAATAGAGTCGCTGACCATTGCTTTTAAGTGGCAAAGCATTATCCTTAATGCTGATTCTGCATCAGCTCAGTCTGCAAGCAGTCTTGTTCTGACAGTTAGATAGGTTATAAAGAGAACTATTTGATAGCTTTGATAAAACCTAAAACCTAAACCTAGAAAAGCCTAAAACCAGGAAGAGGTTTGTTGTTGTGGGCGAAATAAAATGCGTGCAAAGTCGTCGATCAAATTAGACATGTTTGGAAATTCACACATGCGATCGAAATTGTGGAGAACTCACAGCTTTCAGTATGAATGAAAAGGTTGTTGGGATTGTTGGGTGGAGTTTTGATAAGACGACCATTAAAGATATTCATTACTTTTTGAAGACAGCTGTTCGAGTCACCGATCGTATTATTATGTAATAATTGGTTTTAGATATGTTCAACATAAGTACAAGTTTATAATTATAAGTACAAGTGTTGTGTCAAATAAGAGTCACATTCAATTTTGCTAAACATAGAAATTGTTTGAATACTTAATAATCTATAAAACAATTAGAATTTTGTTTGTATACAGTTTGAAGACTGTTTGTATTGTTAATTCTATACAAGTTTCCGCGGATTACTGGTGATCCGTCCACCAGAGTGTTATAGAACTTAAATATAGTACACATGGTATACATAAGTCATATTTTATGAAACATTTTTCGTACACTATTTCATGGATCACAAGTAATTCGCCAAAACTTTTCTTATGTAAAGATTTTACTTTGTGTTGTATTATTTAGATTGTAATGCAATCAGTTAAGTGAACTCTGGGAATAGAAGCATAAGTTATATGAACTCACCATTAGGTCATTAACGTTATTGAGTTTGCATTTAAAACATTTCATTCAAGTTGTTTTCAATATAATCTTCACATTGATTACAGAAACTAAACGACTATAAAGAAGTTGATTTTGCAAAATATTATTGATGTGCAGTAAAAATATATATTCAAGAATTTATATTGTAGTAAATAACTAGTTAAACGATGCATATGTAAGCTTACATAATGAAGATCTATAATATCTTATAATATCTATAATATCTATAGATCTTTATATATTAGAGATTAATATTTATCACTTTATGTCTCAAATCTGACTAAACATTTTGAAATCAATTTAAACTTTGTTTTTGAATATTTTTGAATAGTCATCAATAATGTTAGGCATGAATGCGTTATATTGACTTTGATTTTTAAAACAAACATTAAAATCATATTTAAGTACATATAGTAAAAGGTAAAAATATTGATTTATCTATAATGAAGTGAATGTTAAGAAAAGATAACATTTGGACTAAAAGTTGAAGACGAAAATATTGAAGCTAAAAATCATTGATCGATGATCAGCATCACTATTGTACAGTACTGTAGTTTAATGGTTTCAATTGCTTTTATAAAGGAAGACAAACCCATAAAATACAAGTAAATATCAATCTTATAGTTATCTCTTTAGACAAAATCACGACATAAAATTGCTGTTAATTTACAGCTAAGCTAATAGTAATTTATCTAATTTTTGTAAATTTACAAATAATTATTTATTGATTTGTTAATTGCAATATTTGCCTGTAATATAATAGTAATTTCTGCTCTTAGTTTAGTGGTTGATAAATGTTTTGTCAAGTAATATAATATTATGCTGTAGTTATCAAACCTGAAATAAATGGTATAAATGAAAATCTTTACAATTCAAATGCATTCAGTAGTGACTTGAATTAAGACTGTTTAATGATAAAACATTTTCTCGTAAATTCAAAGCTTTAATTTAATTGTAGTCCCAATTGTGCGTCTGTGGGTCAGAGATAACTAACTTATGATAAGTATTACTTTACATGAAAACCATTCTAACATTGAAAGGTGTAATTATATTAATATGCATTTTGTTTTATTTAAAAAATGGTGTCATTCTATGAAAGTCTGTGAAACACTTTAATAAAAATTTTGAAAAATCATTAGAGCACAAAATATGTATGAATGCTCGACCAAATGAGGCTTCAAATTCTTTCTTTTAAAAAATTAATTCATGGTAATTAAAAAATCCATTTTGCAAGAAAATGCAATACACCAGAAAATTACGTTAACAATTTCTGTCAACTATAATAAGATTCAGTGTCAGACTTGAAAATTCACAGAATATTTGACGATTGAATTATACAGTGTTTAGGTTTCATTAAAGATAAAAAACTTACAACATTCTTGTAGAAATGCAAATAGTTTACAGCATAGTAAGTAGGAATAGTGGAGAATCGACACGAGCAGAAGCAGAGCGGCTGATTTAATGTTATCATAAAAGCCCTCCATTTCCACGAGAATCCATCAAATTTCCCAAAATTGTTCAAACTGTGAGCTCTGACAGCTTCCAATTGAAGCTGTCGTATGGCATCTGAAGTGAACACTAATTTTTGTGGAGCCATTCAATGCCCACAAATTTTAGAGATCATATAAACTCAGTTTATCCAAAAACAAAATATAGTTATCTTTCGATTAAAAATTAATTCTTGAATTAATATTAATGACTTTTATGTATAAAAAAGTTTACGTAAAACTTGAATTCTTTGAACATTAATTATGATAATTGTGATCTATTAGTTATATCACAACATAAAGTTATTCTAAAATTAAAACACTTGATATACAGCAATATAATTGAAATATTTTTGTAATAATGCATTATATAAAGAAACTGTTGCGCTCTAATTGAATAACTGCATCACAAGTTAAAAGGATCAAAAAGTAATGATAATGTTTTCCACTCATGAGAAGCACTTATTACACTTTTGTTGCTAGGATTTGCATCACAAGTTATACCAGTATATGGCTTGTCAGTGCAATTATCTAATATACATAAATAATACCCTAAAACAAGCAACACTTTCGTAAGAATCAAGTTTAATATAACATATTTGCTAAGCATCGCTCATATTGATACTAAAAGACAAAATAGGCTCTGTATGAACTATAAGTGACTGAGATAATGATTTTAACCTCAGATTCTATGGAAACGATATGATGAGTTATAAAAAGTGGACCGCGACTCCAAAAAGATATAAAACTACTGAAACATTCAGAAAGTTATATGAATTGTGAAGCAAAGGGAGAAACAGCAACACAATAAAGAATTAAATTCAATAATCATATTCAAGAATTTGTGTATAAAGACTTGTTCACACTCGAAGTGAACTATGTAATGACTAAATTCTCTTCTTTCAATATAATTATATGTTATTTGAGATCCACTAAGACATGCAAAGTATATATTTATCACTATATTGATAGTCTAGAGTCAAGATAACATAAAATATAGTGATTTTGAAAATACAGACTTAACTTATCTGTTGAGTAAAGTAGCTGTCATATTATCAAGTATTGTAATAATTTAGAGTTCGTTACTTATAATCCAATAAATTTTTTATTTATTGAATGATTAATGATTTGCGTTTATCGAAAGTGACTTATACTAACACTTTACTAAACAGAATGCTTTTTAATCTATTTTCATAGTTTTCATAATCATTAATGGATAGAATGTTTGACTATTATATTGGATCGAATCTCTGTAGGGCTTTAAAGTTTTTATTAATAGATTTTAAAATATTTTTCCTCAAATCACATCATAAAATGATCTTAAATTCACAGATTATAATCAATATGACATCAATATTGAGCGGCTGAACTGTAACAGTATATAAGATAATTTATTAATACTGCAATAAAGTTTGGTTAACTCTATTCCTCTTTTGTGATATACTGTAAATGTTTATAAATATGACCACTGGACCTAATTTTTATCCATTGGCAAAAAATAACATGAAAAGCATATTTTATTGATACAATACACTAAACTAACTGTGCGTATTGTAACGATGATAAAAAAATACAGAAAAACACTATGACTATCAAAAAGTTAAATCAAATGATAAGAGCCATAGAAATGGGAGCAATTCTTTTTCGATATTTCCAAAGTTAAACTCCATAAAGACAAAGTACCACTATTGCTAGCCGTCAAGCGAAAAAATATGTAATCGATAGAGATTGGGTTCAATCCCAAGCGAAACTATTATTTGTGCACAGCTGAAAATGTAATTTAAATACTCATTATTAAACAAATCATAAATCTTTTTACATAAATCAATATTTTTGTCTGTAACTGATATCTGTCTGAAACTTATAAACTGAAACTGTTCTATTTTTAAGAAGTTGTCTCAGAAAACCAATAAGTTTTTGACATCCCTCGACTTATTTTGTGCACTAATTCTCTGTTTGCACGCGTTTGCTCCTCTCCGTTGCTCCCCCTAAAAGCGACCTTGCTACATTCTTCTATTGTTAATTATATTACAGGTAACTAATTATTGATTTCATTTTTAATAAGTAATTTAGTAAAATTAATTACAATTTCTATTTTATAGACAATTGCAAAACTCTTCCCTATCCAAATTAAATAGTAATAAAATAAACTTTCTTTTTTAAACTTTAGCTTTAAATCTGAAAATTAAGGTTTACTTCATTTTAGGAATCATTTAAATTAAATTAATTCCGATTTAATTATTATACTTAATTTTTGAATATATATAATTAGTACTGTGTTTTATTCCCACATTTATGCAAAAAATTTGTTTAATATATCCATTTTTAGTGAGTGAGTTGGCAGTGAAATTAGCGCTCAGAATCTGTCGGAGATAGTATTTCAAAAGAGGAAAAACTATTAATCTATTTAAAGACAATAACTGATAGTATACTTTTTCAATGCCAATTAAATCAATTGAGAGCATAGCCAGAAAGCATCAAATTGAAAAAATAACGTAAATCGTTCAAATTCTTTGAATTTTAAATATTGATTAAGTAATGACACACCGATAATATTTAAGTCGGAATATTGCTAATCAGATAAATAAGAGGTGTAGACATAATTTAACTCAATTTTCACTAAAATTTTGGATGATATCAATTGTTCAAAACTTAAGTCTTATTTTGAAATCACACCCTAGCGTTTAGAAAATGTATCGCAGCAAATTTTGATTTTCAAAAAATTTGGGGTGGGGGGGGGTCAACTCCTAGGCAACTCTATGCCTTGCCCAGGTATGCTATAAACTATAAGTTCATGCAATAAATATTTCAGTTACTCTAAGTTTTCAATGGAAATATTGTATTGATATGAGATTAAATTGAAAATATAACGAAACTGTGAATTTTTTATATCAATATATTGAATATGCATAGTATTACATTCAAATTACTTTAGCGTTCGGTTGTCAATAACATTAAAGTGAAACGCATTTGCAGAAACAATTTCGCACGAATTCCTTCAGAGATGAAAGTGATATTATTAGAGCATTTGAGTCAAATCATAGAGTTAATCACCATTAACACCATAATAGTGCTCATTTAGACCTTTTCTTTATTAGTTTTAAAAATCTTTATTTCTTCATTTCAATCAAATGAGAATGGGATTAATCAAAAACATGGGATTAAATTAAATTGAAAGTTATATAAAAAATATTGTAAAAACAATATTTTAAAATTTTTGAAAATGTCTTAATCTGCAAAAAATTGATTCCATTCCTTTATCTTTTTATAAATCTTAACAAAAGTCTTATATACAGTAACTAAAGTACGACAAATATTTAAATATATAATACAAGCTTATGAAACAAAGCATTGCTTATATAAGTCACGTCAGTCTATTGTTTTAAATATTTGGTGATATGCATCTTATTTGAATAATACGTTGATTTCTTTTCAAATCAAAATACATGAATAATATTTGTATAACGTCTCACAGAATTTTCTGTGAAAATTTCTTTTTATGCTTACTATATGCGAATGACTGCACAACTGCATAGTTCTTGTACAGAACATATTTTGAGAGTAAAATAAAATCTTAGCTGCAATGTTATTAAAATAAACTTATGAAAAATATCGATATTTTTAGATAACATGTGTTGCAGCTCCCATAATAATTCGGTCAAAGTCTTATAATTTTGAGTCTTAAAAAATTAAATATATAAAATTTTTTTTGTCTTAAACAGTTAGCCAGAATAGCTCATTGGAAAGGTGTCGGACTCACGGTCGTGAGTTCGAACCTCGGACACTGCGATGTGCCATATGTCTATTGTTTTCGAACAATCCCAGGTTCGTTGCTTTAGCCCACGCCGACGAGGAGTTTTCCCCGTAAAAATCTCACTAAAGAAGGGCCTTCCCGGGAAGAGTCAATTTCATTTCCCGGGATCCCGAAATTTTATTATCAAATTTATGTCCCAAACCCAAATGACTATATTTTATTTAATTTTGTACAAATTGTAATTAACATTAAGTAGTAAATTCAATTTTAAATTGGTAAAATTTATTTGACACACTTTTAATATAAATAATTATTTTTTGAAAAAATTTCACTATTAATTTCACTCTTTGTTATTTGAATGAGTTTCTTCTTTATTGATATCAGATTTCTACTTAATCTCACCCCCTAAGTTGTTAAACTTTCTTTAAATCCGGGAAATTTTCATTTCCCAGGGTCCCGAACCCCCCTCTAGATCTCACTAACTCTGAGCAAAGGTGAGACCTCCTGAAAATGAGTTGGCTGAGGAAAATATTATGTTATGATTGTCTTAAAGAGTATTTAACTTTATTTAATTAATTTAAATGTCATTTTTATACATTCCTTAAAACTTTTTCGTTGATTTTTTTGAAAAAAGTATTTCTCTTAACTTTGTGAAAACAGTTAAAATATTAGGAATCAAAGTTATTCACTTAAAAGTGTTTGTCACACTTAGAATTCAAAACTTGAGTATCACCTAAAACTGATTCATTTCAGATTATATTAAAAAAATTCAATAATATTATTGTTTACAAAACAGCACTTCATTTGAATAAAAAATTTTCCCGTTATGATAAAACTTATGTATTTATGTCGCGACTAAGCATTCAAACATTATTGCTCTGCGAATTCATATTTAAATAGATTTAAATATACCAGAAATAAATGGATAACTTTTATGTTAAAACCTATACAATCCTTATACGATTATTTACTACTCATAACCTCAAAAATATAATAAAATACCTGCAATTGAAATATTTTAAATGTGGGATAAAAATAAATCCTATGCCCAGTTGTATGATACCAAACAAAAATTTTTCAAAGTCATTAAAACAGAAAATTCATTAATTTTTAAGCTTACTTATAGAGTCTGAGCTCAATATTAGTATAATTAACATAACCAATGAACAAAAAATTAAATTTTTGAAAAGCCCTGAGGCTAAGAAAGTATTGAATTGGTACTTATTTTTTGATAATTTAAATATCAATTGATAATATTGTGCGCAAAATTGGTTTCAATCATTATTGACATATCTTTATATCAAAAGCTGCTTTCAATAAAATAACATTAGATTCGAGATTTATTAATACAATGCATCAAATTTTGTTTTTCTTTATATTTTCACATAATATATGCGGAAATGATTGGAGGCAAAAAATTTGAAGAAAAAATCATATTTATGTAAAATATAAGTATACAAATTGGATGATTCAAACATATAATAATGTTGTAATAACTGAAAAGACTTAAGACTCAAATATTTGCAAAATTACATTATTTTGATAAACAAAGTCTTGTTTTCCTTGAAATAAATATAAAAAGTTTGCATAAATAAGTTAATCAAATAAACCCAACTAAACTTAATTATACCTGCATTATATAATACGTGTACAGTGCATCTACCGATATACTACTTAAGAGCTTAAAATTGGATTTATGCTTCATTTTGATCATTAGACAATACATTCATATCTAAAATGTTAATATAAAATGAGCAAAAATTTTAGAGAATCACTTTCTGACAAAAATAATGATTTTTGTAAAACTTTTAAGTAATCAAATTTCATTTAAAAATGAAAGAAAGTTCATCCTTGTAATAGTCATATCAATAAATGCAATTAATGAACATTTGAAGTAAACTAAATTAAATTAAAGTAATGGTGAATAAAAATTTATGTTAAACTAAATGCTGTAAACTAAAGGCATATCTGTGTTGTGCAGTTGAGTACCTTTAAGGAAAGTTTAAAAGATTTTATTTATGGTCTATTATCAAAATAATTTCAGATAAACATTAGAAGTGTGGCACTAAGTGTGATATGATCTCAAACATACTCATCTTTCTTTAGCTGAATATTATATATGTTTTAAACTATAAAAAAAGAGGCATATTATAAATCTAGTGGAGGCGACTTTCATAAAAAAACACTCATAACTTGGTTATAAAGAATTTTGAAGAATTCATATTTTTATAAATGGAATTTTTTGTTTAGACTAAAGTTTATAAAAAAATACTTCTCAAATATTTTTGAAGTATTTTAAATCTGAAATATTTTCAAATATTTATATTTGAAAGTAAGTGAAATCTGAAAGAACAAATAATCTTCCCCTCAACAAACCGAGAAGAGGTATAGAGGTATATGCTCTCAATGAAAAACAGTTAAATATTTTCAATATCGTTTAAAGAAAATTCTTATTCATTTTTTTTAACAATTTCTAGAAAATAGTTTATCGAAAAGTAAAATTTTAAACTTCAATTCATTGAAAGCATATTTCAAAAGTCAAAAGCTAGAGAACTAAATGTCATTAATTATTATTTCGAATTAACTGATGGACAAAAAATATAATAAAGGGTTTTTTAAAACAATACTTTCAATTTGAAAGCCTTCGCACAGATGTGTTTGGTCCTATACTTAATATAGGGTAAAATACTTCTCAAAATAAGTAATATAAGAAAGTTTTTTTCGATTGTTTAATTTAACCAAACTTTCAATTTCATATCACTTCATATGCTGAATATTAAAAATTTTGACACAACACTGCATGCATAGGATTTCAAGAAATAGAATTTGAGTGTTTGAATACTGACAGACTTGATCGACATCTGCAACCTGTTCCCTTCACAAAATACGTAGTACAACACCTGTACGGTTCCAGGTCTCGAAAACAAAAATTTCGATTATAATATCTCGTATAAAAAATATGAAAACAAAGTTAAAAATATTTGTGTTACAATTTTTAAACAAATCTTAAACAAATTATCAAATTTAATAAAAAAATTTTATTTTTGTAATTTAGAAATTTTTCGAGATTTTTGTTTTTGAGATTATGACGGTATACAAACCTGTACAAGCACTGTACTGGTACTTGTACATTTTAACGGAAAATTATAAAAATCTTATTTAAATATTTCTAAATTTGTTTTAACTATATTTAGTTATTTTCGTGCGTCAATGCTTTAATACATCGCGTGTTTTACGTTTTTCGACTTAAAATAATCGAAACTTAATTTACTATTTTTTAAAATTACATTTCAAATACAATTTCAAATGCAAACTAATCAAGCATTTGAAATAAATCTTAATCATAGAGATATTCCTAATACTACAAGTATGAATCTTTTCTTTTCCAGTGACCTTTTCTACAGAATTCTCAAGATTTATAGTTTTAGACTTTATTTTGAAGATAGATTAGTAATCGATAAACAGACGATGCATTTTCAAAATAATATTTCATAAAAATTGATTTATTGTATAACATATTAAATATTATATTCTAAATGTCTTTTACGCAAATTATTTTTTTAAACTTAACATCAAAACTGATTACATATATTTAAATCATAGATATGCGCATCTGCTTTGCTGTGAGAGAGAAAACTTTTTGGTCAATGTTGTAAAACCACAAAAAATATATAGTTATGTACAAATATATATATAGAGAAATATAGAAAAACCCAATGATTAAGTTCAGATCTTGTATAAACTTAATGTGTAAATGTGTTATCAATTAAAAGATATCAAAATATTCAAGATCTCAACTCAAATAATTGGTTTTTTCATATTTCTCTATATAAATTTTTGTACAATCGGTCAATTAAAGTTTGTCCACATGATCCAGGAAATGATGCGGAAAGATAAGGGTTTCAGATATAATTCAGTTTTGTATGAGTTTATTGAGATTAATATATTTAATATATAAGTTCATAAAAAGTCAAATATTAACTCATATATAGCTTACTAATCAATGTTATCAAAACGACAACTGCTTGACTCACAAAACTTATATTTAAAGGTTTAATAATTTGAAACATATGAAACCATAACTTATGAGTATTTGAGTGTTAATTCTTTTATCAGTTTGATGAGTTTGAATTAATTTGATATTTTGAATGACTAAACTTATAACCGTACTAATTGCTAAGCTTATTAATGTCTCGTCCCTTAAGTTTTATCCCTTCGCATCACTGGATTTGGACAAACTTTGTTTGAGTGACTGTACTATATATTTATTATCTATTTTTATAGCATTTGCTAAAAATCTTTCTCTCACAGTCAAGCAGATGCGTATCTATGATTTAAATATAATGTTTCTTTAAAATTATTCACTTATTAGAGACCATACAAATATATTCATTTTTTATTAACTTCTGACTGAACTTTATTCTTAAACAATTGATTAAAAAATTTATATTCTATACACTTAGGCACATAAATTGTAATATAAATATAATATTAATTATAAAAAATATTTTAGCCATTAGTATAATGATTTGAGTTTTTATAAAATACTTTAGGCTCTAATTATAATTATATAAAAATAACAAATAAGTTAAGTGGGAATAAATTGCCTAAAAAAGCTATCGATATAAGTTTATGTTACACTTATTATATCTTCTTTTATATCTCATGATTTCTGAGTAAATATGAGCCCAACAGCTCTCAAAAAAGTCAAGTATAGCTAAAAATTTGAAGAAAATATCAATTTATAGTATAATTCTAGTGCAATAGTAATCGAAATTACATTATACACTTCAGTAAATACTGCGCTATACAGGTATGAGAATCCAATTTTCCATCCGCTAAACCTAAACCATATAACACATCGCATACACAACAAAAATATTTCAGGTAAAGCATTCTTCTGTTAATTGGATCAAACAAAAGCTCACATAACGTTCATTGCAATAAAAAAAATGTGAAAAAGCAAATTATCATTTCTAACGAATACTGAGTTTGTTTAGAGTTATTAATGGTGTAATTTTTATACCTGTACTACTATTATGAAAACTCAAAACATATATACTTATAAACTAACAAATAAGCTCTGAGTTGAAAAGACAGCGCTAAAGCTCATTAATAAAAGTGAATGTATGAAATCAAAAATTAGTTTCAATCATAACTTATGATTTATAAAAATAAAAAAGTTTAGACAAAGTGTGCAAAAAGATTAACGAAATTAAATATTTTGCACAACATTTTCCGCATAACATGCATACTATTAATTATATTGATTACATAACATAACTTTGCTCTATATTTGCTACGTTTGCAAAAATCTGCGAATTCTTATACCAACTTATACTGGCTATTACTTCACGACTTAAAGCCCAAAATGAAGTGAAACTTGAAAGAAAATATTTTTATGATTATCAGATTAAAATTTGATACATATATAAATAAAATTGCTCCCGGGACTGAAAAATATTTCTTTGCCATTGTTATGGTAGTAATGTATAAGTTTCATATACTGTATCCTAACATAAGATGCGGAAAATTTTACAAAATTCTTCTAATTTTTTAAGCCTGTGCTTCAAAACAAAGCTTTTATGCTATTTTATTGAATACTTTACATTAATTATTTAATCAATAATTGATTCGACCCCATAAAGAACACCATTATTTTGCGCTTTTTATGCTCATCGAAATCAGTGAACTATTGAGAATTTAATAAATGTTGTATTTCATGCTAAAAATGTTAATTTTTTATTTCATTGATAAGAATATCTAATATTTGACATATTATGAAATGAAATATATCACAAAAGTTGAAAGAATACGCCTTTTAATGAGAAATATGAACTTCCTAATAAGCATTAAACATGATTAGTACAGTATTACGAAATTATTTACTATTAAGGATTATTTTTCTATTTTTATATAACTCTATGCCTATCATATAAACTTATTTTATCCCAAGTAAAACATTTTAATTAAACAAATGATAAAATTGTTGTGCATTATACAAAAGCAAATAACTCTAACTTAAAAGAATAGCTTTATCTCTATATAGAGAATGAATCGATAGTTTGTAACTGAAACAGATATAAGAGCTTAAGGATGATAATGAGTTGACTGTCAGCAGTGAAAAAGTTAGAGCCATTGCGAGACACAGATTATTCAAAGTATTAATGGTCGGCTAATATTACTTCACTAAATCATGAACTAATGAATTACGTGATCCCTTATCTAATAATCAGTTACTTTGTCCAAACAGTTAATTGATCCAAACCTATAGATGTCTTAACTTATTCTCGTAATAATACCAATAAATAAAGTTATTATTCATAAAGTACTTCATTTTGGATGAAAGTGCTTATAAATAGTATGTAAGTACGAAGCATTCAATTCGGTTTTGCTTATTGAGCGGCACTTACCTTACGAACCATTGAACAAAATGCTCAAATTTTAGTAATTTTCTTAAATTAGCGGTATATTTGATCTTATTATTGTCAAAACTAATTCTTAAGTTTGATTAATTACAAAAACAGAAGAAATAATGACTGAACAGAAAATAATTATATGCAAACCAAATATTGGAGTTTTTAAATTGATAGCCTCGAAGCTATTTTATAGTCTTTTAGACCAAAAAAGCCTTATTAGCAATCAATAAACTTCTGATGGCTCGCATTGCTAGTATCGCATGATTCAAAGGATTCAAAGAGTATAAAAGTGAACCCACTATTACCCTAAACTCCTTAAAATATTGCAATTTATTAGATAGTTTTTCATCATTTTAAGTGATGATCACTATCACTAATATTTTTGTTCAATAAAAAATGATAGTTCTGACAGTATATAAAAGATCTTACAAAATATTGAATTAAATTGAATTGAATTTTTTGGTTCTCTAGTATTTGCATCTGTTTGCATTCAATATTTAAATATTAATGCTTTTCAATACACTGAAATACATTACCAATTTATAGCTATGCTATGATAAGTTCATCTCATTTACTCGCTTGGAATACAGGTTAGCATTGAAAAATACTTTGTATGTTAATATACAGGTGATATGAATATAGCCAATAAAGTTTTAATTAAAAAAGGAAAAGTCTATTTTAGGTTCGAACGTGTTTATGAGCATAAAAGTAAATTATTCTATGAAATTGGTTTCAAATTGTGAAATAAGTCTCTCGTAAGTAAGCGCCTCAACTAAATTAATAACGATTCAGTTGGAGGCATATACCAGAATACGAGTAAATTCTTAATATACAGTTATGACAAGTTTTATAATAAATTCCATATTTTTAAATAAAAACTTTAAATATTTTAATCTTTGGTAGCATAGCATCAAGTTTTACGATTCAAGTTTTCGAGATTTAACTTAAAATCTTTTATAAATTTATGAATTCAAGTGAGAATTTACTGGAAAAGTGTGAATTTGTGGCTCTTTCGGGATCAAACGACCACCTAATTTATACTTATGTTATATGTATTACACTATGTTATAAGTATAAAATATTAATAAAGATTTCTTATTATAAATATTATTCAAAGTATGAATTTTATGAAGAGTTATGATTCAACTTATAACATAACAAACATGTTAAACAATTATTATTTAACAAAGAATTGTTAAAAATATTTGGCAAATACATTACGTTATAACATAAACAATGAAATCATACAAAACATAAGCATAAAAATATTCTTACCTCGCTTTGAACATTAGGTGAAGGCAAACTCATGTATCCGTGCGGTACAGCCTTGCAATCATTAGTTACACTCAATCCTTAAAACGAAAAATTCACATTAAATTACACCTTAGTTTGAATTAATATAAAAATAAACATTGTATATAACCATTGCACTTATTAAATTATATTGAATATTAAGGTACTGCACACTTTATTTAGTATATATCTATTTGCAAACATGAATTAAGATAAGCATATGAGAGAATTATGTAGACTTGAGTTCTATCAAACTCGTAAAACTGAGTTACGTATGAATATGTACTTTAGGTTTTTTCAAAGATTATCGACTGTGGAAATGATAGAATTAAGAGTCAGGAAGTTTTCCAATTAAGATGAAAAGGCAGTGTATGTATTGAGTATACACCTTATATCAGAAAACTATTTGAATTGCAAGTTTAGTGTATTCGATAGACACTCGACTCAACTGTACTGTATATTACATGCATTTTCAATATTGCGTAGTAATACAGTTAGCTTTAGCCGTAGAATACTTGTGTAGACTCAAGGATAAGCATCACTGAACAAACTTAAAATAACACATTAAACATAAATAAACTTTTCAGTCATTTTTTCATAATATTTTAATAATAAAATCTAATTCATTTAATCATAAAATAAATAAGTTTTGAGTAATTTATACAAAATCTTTCAAGATAGTGCTTTAATTTAACGATTACTCAATTTGGGATTAAATACATTTTGATATCTCATTATTAATTAGTAATCAAAATATCAGTGAAGTATTTAATGCACTGATATTTAGCGAAGTTTCCACTTTTAAAGAGAGATCTCAATAGCAAGTGATCGATAGGCTTGTGATCAAAGTGATGACCAAAGCTCTGTAGTACAGAATATGGATTCTTTAGCATTATTATGTTTTTAACGATTTGTTTTCTAAATTAATGAGGTCTAATACAGGTCTAATTTAAATGAATGTAAATTTGATATTTAATCACTAATCGATCTAAAGAAGCACTTTTCTTAAATTACTTTGAACTAAAAATAAACTTTAGAGTATTATTATTTAATTTAATAAATGATTTCTCTTAAACGAAATGAACATGAAATAAAATGGTGATTAAATAAATGAATTCTGAGACTTTAATTTGAGTAATGCTTGAACGTAAATCTTTAATTTTGCTGTATGTAATCTCTGGTTATTATTGGATTCTTTTTGCTCAATTCAATGGAAGAATAAGTATAACAATGCACGAAAATGGCAATATTGACGCAAAGCATTTTTCTGCTTCTATTGTGCTTTTTAATTATTACAAAAAGGCGAGTTATATATCGTATTTTATATATAGATTATGATCTTCTAATATTATATTCTAATGGTTATGCGATATATAGTATTAAAGGCACTAATTTGTGAGATTAAAAAATGTATATACAAGAGAGTGATGACAGACAATAATGATATGGATATTCGTGTTTCGATTTGACAGAAATCCCAATTAAAATATAATCGTATATGTGTTTAATATTCTATAGTTGTTAACAGAGCTGTTATTCTATTTGAACATTGTTTTGAAATACACTTATAATCAAGAACTATAATGAACTCGACTTCACAATAGTTCTCAAATAACTCTTAGTTTACAAAAAAGTGAACCATTCATTGTCAATGATCTAAAGAGAGATTTGTGTGACAATAGAATATTAACTAAGAATAGAATTAATGACTTTTAAAAGTAAATAATGAGAAGAAATTGGAAAATACAAGAAAGTATATTATATAATAACCTCTGTTCTTAAGATTTAATTTGTAGTCAGCGATAGAGATGCTATTAATTTGAGTTTCGCTGTTTGCAGAATCTTTGAGTGTTTCTGTTTCTGAAGTAATATCTATTTGTGGTGAATGAGTTTGAGATGTTGTTTCTGATTCTTCTTGAATGGGAACTGTTGGAAGCATTTTGTTATAACCGGGCTGATTAGTACACCATAAAGTTGTTTGACGATAATGAAGATAAGTTGCTTTACTAATACGTTGAACAACACCCTGAGGCTGACTCGTAGAAGCGATTGACACACAAATATTGTTTTGATGCGATTCTTCGCCTTCACTGGTAATTATGTCTATAGAACCGGACGAATGAATTGTTTGCTTTGTTGAGCCAACAGAGTGTGCCATTAAAGCCGTCATTTGACACCCATTTAGTTGATCAAAACAATTGTAAGATAATAGAAACTCAAACACTCAGTTCAATTGAGTTCAAAAGATTGTTGAATCTCTTGATTCTCATTATAAGTACGAATAGTTGTCATTAACAGTAAATAAATTGAAAACAATGGAAATGATTGCACTTTCAGATTTAAGCCATCGTTTATTTCCCGATAGGAAGACATAACTCTGGCGTCAATTTATTCTTCCAAAGCACTACCATTAAAATGAGTCAACAAATGGTAGAAATTAAAGAACAAGAGTTAGTTTGACAAAGAAAAGTAGTTCAGAACAATTTTTTAGTGATCTCTGATAATGAAATGGTAGAACAGATCGAATCCATTCTCAATAAATACTCATTTCCTTTCAACTCACAGACAAAATAAGAAATGTAGAAAAGATTGTCCCACTTAAGTATCCGATATCCGTAACACACGAGGAAATCAAAAGCTTGAAATAATGAACTGTCTCGATATCTACGAGCACTATAAATGACTGAAATGATGAGCCCAACCAAATCTGCCCAATAGGAAAGGACCGCAGGAAAGGTTGTGGAGCATACACAGAACCAACTTAAATGAGATCAATCTCAACAAAAACAGTAACACTGAACTGGTGAGCGCCACAGCATTTCTTTCATTCAATATCTTTACTCTACACCAGAACTGCGATGTACTGCATATGATTGTACTCAAGAAACTAAGAAAAAATCAATGAAAATAAAGATTCATTTTATAGAGGAAAACGAGTATAACTGTATATTCTCTATTCAACAACTTTTTCGATATAAATTAAAATGTCTTTGGTTTTAATTTATATCCGGATCAAAAAATAGTTTTATATACGAATATTGCAATCGATATAAAAGTAATAAAGTTTAACATATAATTTAATTTAAAAAAGGTTTCAAAATCAAATGTTTAACAAAAAAAGTTATTAAAACCCTAACTGTAAGCACTGTAAGAATTTTAAGTTGTCATTTGAAAAACTTTTTTTTGTTTTGGGTAACTTTAAAACAAAAGTTATGTCAAAAGTTTAATCCGTCGATTATCCGTCTTTAGTAGAAAATATTGCACAGTTACTGCTTATCGAAAGATTAAGAGGAAGGATGCCCTCTATGAACAATTGTTGCCCTTTTTATAATGAACTTTATTTTAAGAAACTATTTCATCATTGCTTTAAAGTTTATTCAGTGGAGAATAAATGAGGATTCATTACAAAAGAACCAGAAAATATCTAAAAAATGTTGTACAAGACATTATTCTTTAATATATTACAATTAGAAGTCATGCGTACTATTTCTTATTCAGAGAATGAAAATCAAAAGTAATTCAAAGCTATTTGAGATGTAATGATGTATAAAGAATCTGCTCAGTTCTCACTAGTTTTTTGAAACTAATGCTTATATGCTAAAGGATTAGGTCAAGTAAGCCTAAGATTAGGCTTGACCTTTGAGCTGTTGAATCTCTATAAGAAAAATTCAACCAAAATATTTGTAATTCAAGCTGTAAATAGAAAAACTGTTAAAAATATTATTGTTATTGATGTTATTGATTGTTAATTAAACTTATAATCACTATAGTTAAAAATCATTATTTAATTAATTAAGTTACTCATAAGTAGAGCTCTGCAAAATATTTATTTATTATGCCTCAAATGTTTTATATTTACTAAAAAGTTGCAAAATATATACTTAATATTTACTATATATTTGAGAAAACCCTAATTTTGAGTTACTATATAAGAAAAATGTTTTTAAATATACTGTAATTTTTCGAAAATGATAATATATTTTTGCCTAAATAATCATAGATTTAAAAATTTCTTATTAGAATAAATTTGAAATTTTTCACCTCCAGTCCAACTCTACCACTCAAACTTCAATTCCACTAAGTATTCCCAATATCACCACCACTTCATGGCGATGGAGTTCAAATTTAGGACTTAGTTTTCAACCTTAAACCCAAAATATTTAAATTTATGTGTTAATTATCTGAATCTTTGCAAATATTTAATTAAATATTTTTTGTTCACTAACCCCTTAAATATTGATTTTTATTGATTTATAAAGTCTGCCAAATAAGCCATTTTTCTATCATTCGTATGCATACAAAAGTTTAATTCGTTATCTCTAACCGGTCGGATGTTTATTATATACGATTTTCAGAGCTCTACTCATAAGTCACAATTTGAGGAACCTTACACCTTAAATTAAATTTTGTCTCGAGTAAGTTTTTTAGATACCCTGTAAACTATCTTGTATTACAAAAAAAATTACTTTATACTGTTGGCAAAGTTTCAAAATGTCCTATAATGAGAATGAACAGAAGCAGACTATTTATCTTTTCACTGATAATGAAGATTAGACAGCAATTACGTTATAATATTCTCGTATCCATTAATTCGAAAAAATTTTGCTAAACCCCTAAGGACTCCGAAATTGAAGTCAAATATTTCAACTTTCATTGAAAATAAAAAGCTTACCAGTGATCAAAACACTTGAATTTTTTCATTTTAAGGTCATAATTAGAGTCAGAAATTATGCTTATTTATTAAATTATTAAAGGCTCATATTTTTTATATTTAAAAATCCGAGCTCTAGTCACAATACTTTTAAATCTTAATTCAAATTTTTAAGTCTATAAACGAATTTTAAATAATTCCATATTAACTAAACATTGAATGTGAACTTATGATTAAATCAAATTATTCTTCATATAAGACTGAAGTACTAGTGGTTTAAAACAAGATAATATGAGACCATTGATCA
>JAQGCH010000084.1:0-35905 GCA_034699485.1 Nanhermannia elegantula
TCTATTGATATGTAAGATAACTTGTTTTATATTCTATACTAAATGCTAGAGCTTTTCTTGCATTTAAGCGATCATATTAAGTTACTCCGAAACCCTTTACACTACGATAGATTTTCATTTACCAACTGCTGTAGTCATAACACTGCCTATAACGGTCTTTAAGACTTATATAGTGTATCAATAGTTGTATTAATAAAGTACTGTATAATAAAATAAGACTTCATATCAATTAAGTAAATCGAGACTCACACTAAGTATACTTGAAAAAGCTTTGAATCAATGAGAAAATGTGATGCTTTGATTTTTCATCTTTTCTTTTGTATGGCAGTTAAATTTGAAAATGTCTCCAATTTCTGATGAGATTAGAGAGAAAACGAGAGAAGAGTTTTAAATTCATGAAATAAATTTTGATGTAACCTGATTTTTATTTTTATTGTTCTTTTGGGATATAAATGCAGTGCATTTAGATAGATAAAAATAAAGGGGTTAGTTCAATTGACCGACAGTCAATTCACCGACAACAAATGCAGCAAACGTTTCCATTTTTCTTGTTAATTAAGTCCGATTTCAATAAGATTAGAAGCAATTTATATGTAAATAAGACCGAGTATTCTCAATATGTAATATATTTTTGTATAAAACCAATTATTTTTTAGATATTAGCAAAATCGAAAAATTTCTATTTAAAAATTAATTTAAAGTCAAATATCTTAAAATATATTAGGTTTAGATAAAATCTCAATTTTATTTGAAATACATTGAATTTGAATTTATTTGAAATTCTATTACATATAAATCGGGTTTAATCTCATTCAAATCGGACTAAATTAATAAGAAAATGAAAATGTTTGCCGCATTGATTGTCGGTCAATTGATGGGGTCTCAAAAATAAATGGTTTTTATAGTTTTTACTCATAATTTTAGTCGTGAGCTTTTTGAATTTAAACTGAAGTAGTTTTTCATTTAATTTTTGAGATTCTATTAAAATGAATTAATGTTTTGATATTAACTGATTTAGTCAATCACTTAGAGTCTAAGGAATTGCTTTTAAACTTAAAAAGTGCCCTAAAGTCCCATTGGCATAGTTGTCAAAGCGTCTCAATGATAAGGGCAAAGTTTATATGTTCTACTTTTACAACTCATTTTTCATTTGGCCTCAACTTAAAGATAAAATTTCAAAACATATCACTCAAAAAATATTAGAACCTTTTTTTCTACAGTAGAAAATAATGGAATACAAGAAAACTCTTTTATAATTTAAGAATTGTGTGGCGAATACAGCATTTGAGGCACATATCAAGATTCTAACTTTCAGATTAAGCCCTTTTAACACAAGACAGTTTTGCTAAATATTAATTTTATTTTAAGAAATTGAATATCAAAAATTTATTCTTACAATATCTTTCGAGAAGTAAAGATAAAAACAAAATTTTCATTTTGAAAAGTTTTCGGCTGCAGTGCTATTCTCCGAATATTATTTCTCCGAATATAATCTTTTTGAACACTTGTGCTGCACCGGTGTGCCTAATTCTAACTCTGTTTTTTGTCAAAATTATACCCTATTTAAGATTTCTTTATACCTGAAATTTTTGTTATAACAGAGTAGGTTAGTGTATTCTGCTTAGGTACCAATGTATGATGCTATGTCGTCACAAGTAGGTTACGTAGACGGGCCCGCTTGGTTCGCCCGTCTAGTTTCTATGTACACTAACCCTTTAAAATGGAAATTATAATATTTAGTTGATAGGAATCATAAATCACAGGTGCGCACAGGTGTTCAAAGAAATTATACTCGGAGAAAAGCACTGCTCCCAAGTTTTCATCTTTTATTCTATAAGATTAGATTTCATTCTGATTGTAAGCGCAAAAAATTATTCAAAGAAAAGTAATGAATCTTCAGTTTTTTTCTATTAAAATACATTGACATTTGTATTCACAGTATCTCTTTAGTCACGCAATTTTTGACATTATTAATATCTCCACATATTATACTGTAACTGTAAAAATGGTTTCACTTCAATACCATTATATATTAGTCATATATTAAAAGTTAGTACAAAACTGCGGTTCCAAAGTATTAATTTTAAAGTCTATTTTTAAGCTTTCTTGTGCTCAATTAATTTTTCTGACATTTCAATTCAATATTATTATCTCTTGAAGTTAGAGTAAAATTTTCAAATTATTTAAGAAATTTATATATTTTATTGTAAAATAGAAATTGAGATTCATATGATTTTATGGAATTTTTTCATGAATTAAAAGAATTAAATCAATAATAAATATTTCATTAGATAAGTAATCAAATAAGCAAATTATTACACTTTCGTATTAATAATAAATGAGTATTAGATATAAAACAAAATTGGATGATATTTTGGGAAAAGTTTAATTTGTAAATATTTCAAAAGATGCTTAGTTTGTTGAAAGCGGTTGAGAACCCATTTCATCAATATTAATGTGTTATCGTTCTGTTTAGCAAAATGTTAACAGAAAAGAGAAACCAAACTCAAAATAATCTCCATTAAATGCTCAACAGTTGCCCTAATAAGTTACTGAATTAATTGTAATTTTTGCAAATGTCTGCTTTTGTTGTGCATATAAAATCTTTTAGTGATGGTCCACATTATTAGAATATTAAGAATATTTAACTGTTATTAAAGAGTTATTGATAGCAATTATACACATTTACATTTATGATAGTCTTAGTTCATTTCTGGAGCTACACATTTAGACTTTATTTCATTAACTACTAATTTAATTTCTTTTATTTTAATTTTCTTATTTCAAATTTTCAAAAGCTTTGCGGTCCACCTGATAACCCTTCGCGGACCGACATCAGTCCGCAAAAAGCATTTCGGAAATCTATCGTTAAACGGATATTCATTAGATATTTGCAATTTTAAAAAAATATAATAATTTTCTTTTTCAAAGCATTATACAGTAGAAAGTATTGATTGCCGGCTTTGCAGTGCAAAGAAGACTGCTTAGTAAGAAAACACGAAGTATTAAATCCTACAGAGAAATAAAATATGCACATAATAAAAGAATTACAAGTACTGGTATAGTACACAGCTTTATGTCATTAGCATATCTCAATTTAATAAAGTAACCATTTCTTATAACTACCATATTTGAGAAAACAATTATTTCATTGAACAATGAATAATAAAACTCACAAATTCTGCCTAAGATATAATTTAATTTTAATAATACTGTTTCATAAAACGCATACAATATGTAAAAAGTAATAAACGGTATCGCTTCAGATGTGAAAGCTTTGATTTTATCTCATAATTTAAATTCAATAAAGAGTATTTCGATTTTGTAATCTTTAATCTTAAATTAAAAAAGTCTTTTTGATAAAAAAAACAAAAAGATTCTTCTCTGAGTGAAAGAGAGCAAAACAAATGTTTTTATCTCGAATTCTCACTTGACATTTAAATAATGACAAAACCGAAAAAAGTTGACATGAAGGTCGAAATTAGGTATAGGCACAGATTAATAGTGTGAAGCGAGTGCCTACTTTTTCAATGTGTCGCTAACAAAAAGAAATAAAAACCAGTGAATATAAAGCTTTTCAACTATAGATATATTGTAGTTTACTTTATGTTGCAGTAGAGACAACTCGATAACAAGTTTAATCGTTAAAAATTTTAGTAAAACTCGAATCAAAATCTAGATAACAAACTCCCAGTGCAAAGAACTGAACAAAACTTAAGAATATTTTGATAAATTATAACAGAATTGACAAATTATCACATAAAACGGCCTAAAAAATAAGAGCATTAGAAAGGAATATGATTAGTAACTCAATATATTAGTTAATGGCAAAGTAATTTATTTTACTATAACTTCAATACTTGCATCAGTAAACAGTTACTCATATGACTAACACACCAAAGCATACGGGTTATGGATTTATGTTCCCATCAGAATCAATATGCATTTCATCGGTATTGCTTTGAGAGCATCATTAAGATATCATTACTGGCCATTATTCAACTTTGATTTCTTCAACAAAAGTGGTCACAAAATGAACTTGTAATTCAGTATTGAAGGACTAATAATCTATTCCAATAATTCATTTTTGTAATCATAATCGGAATGATTATGTAGTTGTTGATCATTTGGTTAAAAAATTAAATATTTGATAGAAATGCAAATTTTGAGTTACGTTTTAAAACTATATTATTCGTAAGAATTTCTATTTACTTGATTTTGTCATTAAATAAGCCATTAATTTAAGAATATTGATTAGAAATTTTGTCTCATTAGTTCACAATCAAAATTCTCTTATTATTAAGTTTTAGGACTTTTTCTACTAAAAAAACTTATTATAAATGTTAAAGTTAGTGAAATGAATGAGCAATTAATGCAATTAACTTAAAAGATAAAGAAGTTAATAAGAACCTACTTTGTTAGTCAAAGTCTTTCGAATTGTTACGTATTCACTCAAATTTTAATTTTGGACCAAACAAAGAGTGTGTTTTGCATTGAATTAATTTGACTTTAAAGTGAGCACACATTGCATTCACTCTAATAATTATTCATATGCATTAAAATTGAAAAATTCATTAGAAGTGTAGATGAGAAATAAAGAAAAAGTCACAGAAACGAGAAAACTTTAATAAAGGAACTTTAGAAAACGTACTGAATTACTGCAAATTAAATAAAAATTGAGTAAAGAGTGCACTTATCATACATTTTAATTACTTTAAAAATTAGTAAATGACTCTATAATATAGAGTCTATATATATACATATAAAAGAATATATATAAGAATATTCTTTTATATATATATATAAGAATTAATAAAATATAGGAAAAGCAATTTGAATTAAAATCATAATAAAACTTACTCATCAGATAGTCTTATGCTTTCCTTTAATTTCTAAAAAATGTTGTTCTTTAGAATTTATACTTTAGTAATTAAATGAAAAAGCATTTTAAACCACATAAAAACTTTATAATGGTCAGGCTTAGGATTTTTGGTAATGTTGGATTCAGTTGATAATCGGTAACAAAAATATGCCAAATTCGGTCATATAATAAAGTTTAAATATAAATAGAGCTCAATAGACACTATTAATGAGGATATTCTTGATCTTTTAATTGTTTTTTATCAACAATCGGCTGTTAGTTAACAATTTCTCAGTTTTTTGATACAAGTTTTAGAAACAAAAATAATATTTTCAGAAAAGTTTTTTGAATTATTTTTAATTTTTTGATTTTAGTCTAACTGATTAGGTGAAGATATTTTTAAACAAATAGAAAATTAAATTTATTTTCTTTGAGCTAAAAAACTCAAGGGAACTAAAGGTCTTCTTGGTTAACATCTTCACTTTAAATTTCTTTGGCTTCTCTGTTTACATCTCTTGTGTAAACCGTTGACATTTAACTATTTATTCAAGTTTGACTTAAGATTGTTATATATTTAATAAAATCTTACATATAAAGGATGGGATGTTAAGTAGAAAAATGAGTCATTTATTATAGAAAGTATGATTTTTCCCATTCAGTTTCCATTTATTTAGAAAAAAACTGTATTCAGTAATTAAAAGTGTTAATTTGGTAATTCGTTAAAATAAAACTTCCTGTTTTGAATACCAAAAACCATAGATATAAAGCCCACAAAGTTTCAGAGCAGCAAAATAATTCGTTAATAACCGAAAAATCCTAATGGTATATAACTTACAGTAAATGTTGTATTTGTATTTGTATTGGATCTTTTTTTTAACAAAAATACATAACTCAGCACAGCTCAAGTCTTTTCGTTATTAATTTATATTTAAATCAAATAATTGTATATTTATTTTAACTAAAATGAAATGGGATTAAAACTAAATTTTACTAAAAATAATAGATAATTGAAATGTATTACATTTCGGTTAAAATAAATATTCTGATTCGGCGGTTAAAATCGGGGAAATAATTTAAACCGAAATTAGGTTTTTAAATTTTGTAAAATTTGAAGGTAGGTAATTTATTAATTTATAGAAAATTGCTTTAAAATCAAATGTATATAAAAGCAAAACATATGTTTTGAGGGCATTATTTCAATGTAAAAGCAAATTAAAGTTAATTGAAAGGCTTAAAATAGTTTAAAAATAATTTACCAAATATTTATGATATTATAGTTTGATGTCATAACTTATTTTTACCTTAGAATTTATAAAAATTAAAAATGAATTCAATACTTATTGAGCCACTTGAAAAAAGCGATTTTAACCGTTTTAATCGATTCGGCGGTTTTTATCGATTAAAATCAGTTAAAACCGATAACCGGGAACCCCAATTATATTTAATAAAATACTATATTTTATAATTAATCACCTGTGAGTTGCCAATTAAAAATTTCAAAAATTAATTTATATTGAAAATTAGTTTGATTTTATTAAATATATTGCTTCCAACACATTGTATTTAAAAGCAATAAATCATTGAATAGATCTTTTGTTAGACGTTTAATCGATTAACCGAAGCTTTAACCATAAGTTTTGTTTTTGTTGTGTTAATATGTTTCTTATATCAATATAATAGAATTGCAGTACATCTCAAATCGAGCAAAAATGTGTTTCTTATCTGCTTTACTAATCACTGTACAGCTTCCTCACACGTTTTGGAAAATAGGATTGAAATCAGAGTTCAGGACACTTCAAATATAGCTCTAAATATAACATACAAACTCGACTTCTATGCTTAAGTAAACTTTATTTAATAAAATTTATTATCTTAGTTGCAAGTATTCGATTAATTAAATAAGGCAACAAAACTATTGATCATTCGTATAATAAAACCTTTGCTTTTTCTCGTCTACATTGTTATAATTACTGGAATTAAATAGTCATCAATGTGTTAACAAATAGATAAAAGTATAATTCAGGCAGAATTGAGGTAACAGTTTCTTTAAGTATTAAATATTCAATTTAATGTGGAAACTGTTTGGTTTAATATATTTATATCTGTACACAATGTGTTGTTAGTCAGCTTATGAGTATACAGTCTTATCTGTAAAGAATTCTGAGGTATAGTCGACTTGAAGAAAAAAAACTCATTTATAAAGGTCTAAATAGGGGACTAAAGAAGTTTAATCAATAAATGTTATATATTGAATGCAACCTAAACCTATTTGAAAATCTAAACCTTTAACAATCTTTTAAGAAAAATTAATTTTAATAAAACTGTCGAAACATTTATCATAAGTTATTTTTATAACAAGTGTTTATATAACTCTATGTATGAATTATAAATTAATATTGTATGGAGAGAGGGCTGGTATGTTGCAGCTGATATGCATTCAGAAGTGCGTTAACACTTAAAAACTAATGGACACTAGAAATGATTGGCTGCAGACCTTATATAAGACTATCAAACGATTCCAATGGAAAAAATAATTCAAGAAAGAAGTAATGTATAGTTTTATCCAAATATGTTCTGTACGGTGAAGGATTCATACAACCATTCGGTGCAGTCATGCAGTTATACAAGCGATCAGAATGCAGACTACAGACTATTACCGTAATATAAGTATAACCATTAAGTATGATCACACACTTCTGCAACTTATGCTAGTCTACAGACACATTAGTTTTATTCGTTTATAAATAGATTTTAATTGCATAACTCAGACACGAATTTAGCATTAATATTATATTTTCAATGATTTCAAGCACTCATTGCTTCAGTTTTACATAGTTATGGCTTCAATTTATATTACACTTAATCCACAATCTCTATCACTATTTTCAATTCAATATTAGATATAATACTTATGATTGGAAACTCAAGTCCAATCTCAATGCTAAGATTCAAATTATTATAATAAACAATATTGCAATTAACACAACCCAATAGTACTAAAAATTCTAATCAAATGTAATCAAATCCACCCTAAAAATTATTTAATACAATATTTTTGTTTGTCTGAAAAATGGTCCGTTCAAGAGCTTATACGACTTTAAACTTGAAAATTTCATAAATTCATTTGACTATAGCCTGAATACCAGTCCTTCAACTGATATTTTTGAAATTGGTATAAAAAGCGATTTTCAAATTTCTTTTCATTAATATTCTATATGACCTGATATGAATAAATTCTATAGTTTTTTTTGTTTATTAAAAATTTATATTTCATGAGTTGAGTTTAGTTTAAAATATATTGGATTATATCTCATTATTTCTATTAATGAGTTTTAAAATAGAGAAAAATATTTTATTAAATAGACAAAATAATTTTTGGAGTAATTTGTTTCAATTGATTAGAATTTTTTTAGTAATTTACTTGTTAAGTTTTGTTGGAAAAGTTTACCTTGCTAAATTGTAGGACTATAAGTGTGAATTCAAGTCTTTCATTTAAAAGTTGCTTTCCAACAAATACTTCACCAAAAAATAACACCAAAAATTGAGTTTTAAGGGTTGAAAGCCTTCAAAAACTGTGAGAGTCACTTATGAGAATCACTATACTATTTGTACAGCACTATATGCTTTTCTCGACAAAAAGTCCGCCACCGTCTTTGATCCCTTTTATTTTTTACAGTCTACATTGGTTACAATAACTCTTAGCAGCATAAGATTTATACTTAATAGAAACACAAAAACATATAAACTATAGATTACAATATCTTACACAACGCTTATATTTTAATAAAATGCCGAAATCTTTTGAAACCAGTAGTAGTCTTGTTGTCTTAAAGAATTTGCCACTCATCGCATTTTTAGATGGTTCTTTCGCTCATTGTTAATATACTAACTTTAATTATATTATTATACTCGTAGCGACATTCGTATCAAAAAAGAGTATAAAATTCTTTAAGATGTTGTTGTTATGTTGTTATTTACTCCAGTGTTGGGGCGCACTGTAACTTATATGTGCTTATGGGCCTTGGAATTGCTCGAAAACAATGGATTTTTGCCCAGAAAATTCAGTTAAAGAAGCGAGCGGGGTCAGAATTAGTACTCACGATCCTTCGATCATGAGTCCGGCACCTTAACTCACTGCGTCACTTTGACCACCGATTCTTTAAGATCATAGGCCAGCCTTAGCCTAGGCTCCAGGCTTGGCTCGAGAGTACTTTTTGAGCCTGAGCATCAGGCTCAGAGGTATGGGGGCCCGATTCAGGCTATAATGTCTCTAAAGCCTAGGCTCGCGAGGCTCAGGCTTGGAGTTTTTAAGTTTATGTTCTTCATTAATCCTAAACTTACATGAAATTGTGTTGAGTCGCACGAAAATAATGTTCAATCCTTTAAGTAAATGTATCAGAATTATGAAACTAAATAATGATGAAAAATGAATTTGAATTCTAAGACAGTTTAAAAGATTTTATGCAAACAAAAGAGTTTCGATAAATCCTATTAATTATCATCGAGTTTATGTATTCTTTAAACATTTTAAAACTACAAAATAAGCTTAATCTGTAAAACAAATGTTTGGAGTTTTCATTAAATCTACACGAAGTTTATTGTAAAATCTGAAAATCTTAGTAAGGTATAGAACCCTGAACTAAGCCTTTTTTTTTATTGAAAAGGATTTTATTTAAAGTAATTTTAGATGTGAAAAACAAAACAATAAGTTTGCTTTGAAAATATTTTGTGTTGCAAATCATCAAAATTACAAACAAAATATACGATTCTTGATTTGCTTTAAAATCTTAATTGTTATCAAACTATTAGTTTTTTGATGCATAAAAAATAATGCAGTCAATTCAGTCCAATGTGCTTTTCAATTATCACTTCAGTACAGTTAAAGCGAATTTTAATTAATTATTTAATTGAGTTTGACGTACCTGAATATCTTATCAAAATTTTAATTTATTTTAAAGCTTTATAAGAATTAATTCTATTATCGTTATGAAAACAGTAGAAATAGTTGTTAAATCAGAAGATGTTCTCAATGAATACCATTTTTATGCAATACTATATATTAAAACACATTATTGCCATTCTTTATGTCTATAAATGTCAACCTTTTTCATGTATTTTTGCTAAACCCCTCTTAAGATAATTGAATAGCTGGTACAAACTGCGGATTGACTCATTTATACCCCAATCTCTATTGAAACTTTTGAGTTTTTAGTTTGATTTTTAATTTAAAATTCAAATAATATGAAGTGAAACATAAAAACTGATTTTAAGCATTTATTTTTCATGCAATAGTAATTTATTTAAAGCAAATTAAGTGACAGAATTAAAAAATAAATCATACAAACGATAATCTCAATAAAATTTACCGGCAGTTAATCAATATTTGATTCTAATGAAGTGATCGCTTTTATGTCGAAAGCATACTTTCGGACATAGCGATTGATGAGACGCTGACCACCCTTTGTAAGAGTTACTTTTATTAAATATGAAAAGAGGGCAACTTATTTATATATATAACAGAATTCGATTTACAGAAAAGAAAAATAGATCATAAAATTGAACTAAAGAGGGATTTTATGTGAACATTCATTTATATTGCATATTATACTTTATATTACTACAAATACTAAAGTATACTGTACTGTATTTTATCATAAGATAGACTAACTCTCATTTTGCTCTGTTCTGAAGGAACTCTGTTTTTAAAAAAACTGAAACCTCGGAAAATGAGCGTTAGATGTTTTTATGAGATTATAAATTCATTAATGAAAACATAAATGAAAACTTCATTAAATAGAAAAAGTAGTGCTCTAGAAATACTATTGTTTGAAAACAGAAAAGTTGTGCGTCAAAGTATAACATTCGCAAACAAAACCTAAAAGTGATATCAGTATGTATTCTGTTTCCTCTTAAATCTAAATCAGAATAATATGAAAATTGGTGCCTAAATCGAAATTCAAGTCTCGCATGATATGAAAGTGGATAGAAGTATTGTGTTCTGTATTCTCACTCTATTTGTGCAATAAAATATTGCAAAGTGACGGTGTATATGGCTTTTGGTCTTTGGTCATAAGGTATTGATTGTGACCATTTTGCGTGATATTATTGCAGACAAAAAGAATGCGTTTCGCCCATAGATAGCAAAAAGTGAGTGTCAGAAAAAGTAGTAAAAGGAATAGGAAATGAAAATAAAGAGCATATTGAAGGGAAGGAGATTCTTGTTAACCGTATTATATGACTAAAATTATATGATAATCAATAGTGGCATTGCTTTTTAACAGCAAAATATGTCTCAATTCATAAATGATTTCAGCATAATATTACATATTTCTTGATTGCTTAGCAAATCAATAATATAAACCAGTGTTTCCCAAACTGTGGTGCGCGTACCACAGTGTGTACGCGGAAGATTGATAGGGTGTAATACAAGGTCAAATCCTAAAATTCTAAAGATTCAAATTGTAAAAAATAGCTGCAAATATTATGCAAGAAAACAAGCGTATACTAGTAAATTACCTCACATTAACTGTAATTATTGCCATAACACATATTATAATCAGAATGTATATAACTAATTAATACATATTAAAATTATTTACAATATTTATGATATGGTACGCGTAATTTTAAAATTCTGAAAAAGTTTGGGAATCATACTGATAACGATAGTTCCACTATTTGATAATTCCATTCCCAATTAAATAGATTTTAGATTATTTCTGTGTGTACCGTACATATTAAGTAAGATCAATGTAGTAAGAAGAGTAAGATATGTTTCTTTTTGTTCAATTCTGTTACACAAAAAGATTTTTCAATAAAAGTGAGTCATATTAAAAAAAGGTCAAATTTAATCTCATTTGCAATTGAAGAAAGACTAATAGTGTCCGTTTTGATTCAAGACAGACTCATAACTGGAATAAAATTGGAAATTAACTGTATTATTTCAACAATATAAATATTACATTGCATAAAAAATTGATCACTTTAAGAATGGAATTATTAAACACTCTGTAGATGCAACATATTAAACATTGCTGACATTAATTTGTATATACACTGTATTATAATTTTTTACATTAGCAGAAATTTGATTAATAAAGTCTTAAGTTATTGACCCGGAGTTAATGATATTTGAATAACAACAAAATGAATTGAATCAAATATAAGTTGAATATGTTATTAATTCATTATTCTAAAGTTAGCTATAAATTAGAGTATTCCTGAATATTAAATTGCAAAGCAATTGAATAGGAATTATTGTTTAGAAGTCTATTTGTACTTTACAATTCTCAAAGACTATTGTCTCCATTGTTTTCAACATAAGATACGGTTTACTATAATGTTGTTTGTTTTATTTGCACTATTTCTATACAGTATAAGCTTTTGTATGAATATTGAATTACACTAAAAAATAATAATTCGTAATTATAGTAGAAAGAAAGACTTTAACGTTAAAAAATTGATATCTTAAAGAGAAAAGTGATTTAATTAAAATTCAATTCTCTAATGTTATGTCTAAAATAGAAACCAATTCTAAAAATGTGATATACAAAAAAATATTCATTGAAACGGACATCAAAACTTCAAATTGTTTGACATTTTATTCTTTATCATTTTTACTCATATTATATATTTAACAGCATATCATATGAGTATTTCCATTATATTAAAAAGAGTTAAAATGAAAAAGCGTAGCATTTCGGTCGAGATTTTAGTGCTCGGACAGATTTTGGTTTTAAATGAAGGAAATGTGCATTTAGGCTAATTGAAGGAAATCAGTATAACTACATTTGAGTGTGACTTCATTTTGACTTCATCTATAGATTTTCAAATTAATAAAAAGATTGATTTTTTAAAATAAAACTAAAATAAAAAAGAATGTACCCGTTGCTTCGCAAAGCAACTTAATTATAATTATGATACTCATGGAATACAAAAAATTTTTATAATTTGAGTAAAGACAGTATTTAAAAGCATTATTATATCATTTACAGTGCTTTTGCCTTTTTGAAAATTTTTATACAGAAAATTTTATTAAGTATTATAGTAAAAAAAATTATATTATTGCGGAATACAGACACACGGACACTCACTATTTTTTTAATAATAAAGATTATTTGAATTATTGATGAATCTATTATTAAAAATATCATGTTTGTGTGTGTGTGTGTGTGTGTGTGTGTGTGTGTGTGTGTGTGTGTATGTGTGTGTATTATATTCCATGGGTTAATATCAGAGTTATATTTAATTTATTGAGTTGCAACGTGTGCCGTTAGTCTTAAATTAAACTTTTTTATTTATACTTATGCTGTGCTTCAATTTTTTAAATTCTTGAAAATTATCTGATATATTATTTCTTAAAACTATTTGAGTTAAGAATTTGACATAATTTTAGGCTTATAATTGATCGATATGATATAGATTCTAAGAAAAGCAAAATAAGAATGTTATTCGATATGCTTTCCATAGGATCAGGTAATCGCTAATTCTGTTTGGCATCGTTTCAATTGTGTTCTGGCATTTCTCGCCAACACATCTCAATGCAAGTTCTTATTTGTAATCCGTAGCGTTTGCGATGTGATCCCTTTTTTGTCAGCTTATTAAATCCGTCTCTTTAAGCTTTACTTGAGTTAAATGCCTTTTTCTTAATAAATAGTAATTCTAGTCTTCACTCACAGTGAATTTCCTGTAGATTACAAACTAACTTCTAAAAGAAATAAATTAAATATTTCAGTACAACTTCTTTGAGAAAAATAGTCTATTTTTTGTGGCACCCAATTTTCATTGGTCGAAAAATCGATAAACTGCAAAAATAATGTATATGTAAAAATTTGCAAAAATTTTGAGTAAAAACCATTTTCTGATAAACTAATCGAAAATAAAATTTTGAGAAATTATTAATTTGAGAAAATACCAAAATAAAATACAATTCTTAATTGTTATATTAATAATTTGATATTGTACAACTGTGGCAATTATTTTAAAATAGCAAAAGTTTAAATCAAGATGAGAAATTCTCAGAAATTTCAGCATAATTAAAGTTTATTCATTCGTAATATTATCGTTTGGTATCAGTTGTGCTAAAAATAACTACAATAAAATTGTGCTTTACTTTCGAGATTAGAAATAGATTTCAACAGCTTATGAATGAATTTATTTGTATATTTTTAAAAAGAATATTTTCAATCACTTTATAATACATTAAAAGTACATCCTTTAGGCAATAAAATTGATTGACATTTTTATTGAACAACATTGTTATAAATTATTTATTTAGTTATTTATTTACTGCTAAATACTGATGGTTCACTTGGAACTTTATTTTTAAAAACTTAAATAACTAATTCTTAATTGCATATTAAATGTGTACTTAGGTTAAATAAATATTTAAAAAAATATTTAGATTCAAAAATTTTTCGACTATAATTTTTGAATTCATTTATTAATTTATTCCGACAAAAATGGAATGCTTTCAGAAAATGATCTGACTTTAAAAATACTAATAATGCATTTCACATATAATTAATCGAATCTTCACTGTTATTATAGAAACATTGTATTTTATTTGAATGCATGTAAAACTATTATCAAAAAATTGTTTTTACTTAACAACAACTCTAACAAAATAACAAAAGTTAATCAATCGGTGGTCAAGTAATAAATTATGCGCTATGGTTCAGATCATCGAAATATCTTATACACATTCCCATTGTATTTGTTATAAGCCTTATATTTATTTATTTAGTGTGCAGTAAATGAGTTTAAGCAAAACAAAAGCATAATTTGAATTACAGTCCTAAACATCAAAGTAAAGTAATGGTTAACTAAAACTGTAGTCGAATTCATTCACTTGCGCTGAACTCACGCAGAGAACAAACGCAGTGATAATAATAAAACTAAATGCAAATATTTTGAATGCAAAACCACTTTTGCATAATATTGTATTCGCTCAGCACTGGTGAAGCACATTTTGAACCATACTTTGAAGTGTTGACTACGAAATGACAATCCAAAAAAATTTCTAATGAAAGTTTTTAATACTTTTCGCAGAATTGAGTATTAAAATGTGTATATGTTGTTAATATTGTTTTTGTTATAGTATTTCTTCACTGTCTACGCTGCTCTCTCGCAAGTAAAGTAATATGTTTTTGTGTCTTTTCAAAGCGATGCACACCAAACAATTTATTGATTTTCATTTTCAATTTGATTTACTGCTTCATAGTCTATGCGTTTAGCTGTTTAGCTTCATATATAAGTTTTTATGTATATGGAAACTAGAGATACCGATGACTGAAGAGAAAAAAGGTTCAAATATAAATAATACTAATGTCACTAAATATTTTTTCATTCTTGTAATATTTTTTAGATTTACTTAAGATATCAGTAATAAAACAGATTTATTTTTAAGCTGGACTACAAAACCATGAATTATAGTTTAATGATTAATAGCTATTAATAATCGTATTTAAAGTTTAAAATTAGGTGTAAAAAAAAGTTTTTAAGGCTTTATATTCCCAAAACGTTATCAATAATAATAAATAATAGAAATAGTAGTCAAAACTTAAATTATTATTTTTAATTAACTCCTTTGTTTAGTTCATTCACCCAAAGATTAGTTCAACAATAAGTCGAAGAGTACTAAATGCTATTAAGACTCTCAAAGATGTATTGTTGACAATAGAAAACAAATTTTTATTATTTCATTGGGAAATAAGACAAAAGATGAAACTTTTTTTGTAGAACTTTTCTTGTGTATAACAAACGGGAAATCGGAAATCGATTATATCCGTTGGCCCGCAATTGATTTTGTGATGTATTGTAATGTTTAGGTCTAACAAATGAAAGCTCAGAGAAATATAAAGGATCTCGCATTTGAAACATTGTTACATGAAAAATAAGAAAAATAGGAAAATAAAATAAAATAAAGATATATTAGGATAGTTTGAATAGCTAAAAGTTCAACAATACATGAAATGGGCGCCAAAATCAAAGTGAATGTTGCATTGACTTAAGGCCAAAATGAGAAAACGTATTTCATGTTAACTTATGTGAGTGAAACATTTCCTCTCTTTTCCAGAGGGAAAATGGAGAAAATTTGTTCAATGAAAAATTGAGAGCTCAAAAACTGCAAGAATAGTGTCTCAAATAGTAGAGGAGAATATCATCACTACCATTATAGTTAAAAATCATTACTAGAAAGAAGTTGAGTGCACAGAGAAAGAAAATGCTATGATAAGGATTGGAAATGATCGCCTTTCAAATGCTGCTGCACTGTACTGTACTCTTCTCGTGTTCAAACTTTATTGAAGAGATAACTGAAACTACATAAGGATTTTTCTGATGTGATCATACAATTATAGAACATTAAAAGCATATTTATGTTATATGTCTATCGATAACACGAACACAAAATAAGTTGAGTTTAGTTTAAGAAAAATCTGAGAATAACTCTGACTTTGCCAGTATTTAAGTGATCTATTGGTGAGTTAATTATATAATACTCCTATGATTGGTAGAAGAGATAAAATATTGGTACTCATCTCATAAAAGTTATTCGTTTTGAGATAATTATGTGCACAGATTCTTATGTGATTTGGAATGTAATTAGTAAATTTTGGATTGAGCTTCACTTATTTTAATACTGTATAATATGGTATACTGTTTAATACGGTATTCAAAGAGAAAATCAAAAAATATATGAATTCATTTTGAATTGAATTCTATGATAAGAAGAAACTATTGTTTCAAATGTGAAATCAATTTATTCGAAAGTCAAAATTTTTGTTAAACTCTTCAAATTTAATGAAAGAGCAGTAAAGTGTGAATCCAGAAAGCTATATAAGCTGACACACATTTGGAATAATTATATCTCAGAAAAATGTTAAACAAAAACAATGATTGAGTGCTGTGATCAAGAATAAAATGAAGAACAAAACAAATTGTTAATCGATTTCTTGAATTCTATTATGTTCTTTTATAATGTAAATGCTGTACTATTTCTGTTATTCAACTAAATCACTGACAAAGTAATGCATAATCATTATAAGATTACACCTTTCATAGAATTTGATATTCGATAAGTTCTAACATAACTCATACCAGTATTATTGGTATACCTCTAGAAAGCTTTAATGGATTGCATCTCAAAATAAAATATGTATTACATTTAAAATAAAATAAGAAAACTTTTTCATAATAAAACGCTAATAATAGTAAGAGCATGAATAGTAGAGCCTTAAATATTTCTCAAAACATATAACAAAATAATATTTTGAGCTTTTTTTACAAGAACCTAATGATGAATAAACAAATTAAATTGTTTATAATAATAGATTGTCTCAAGTCTAGACAGGCCATTATGATTGAGCGTCTGAATAACTATTGAAAATACGAAAGATTTGAAGTAATTTGTTTTAAAATTAGATTTATATTATATAAAAAAGTATTTGATTATTTTTAATATAGACTAAATAGAAGATTAGAATATCAATATATCTTACATATTTAATTGAATCAACTTTTAGAACTTGCAAAAGGATCTATTGTTAAACATGAGATTATGTTCAAATTTGAATTCAAAGTATCTATTGTTCAATTTGTATTACGAGGAAAAAATTTCATAAAAAGTTGAAATCATATTAAGTTGATATTGAGATTTTCTATAAAAAAACACAATCGCGTTGAATACCTAACAGAATATGAAACTACAGTATAATAATTTAAAGCGATAGCGAATAAAACTGCATATCCCTTAAAATATAACAATTTGTAGATTTAGAATCTTTTCTTAAACTAAGATATTAATGCATTATGGAGTTTGTAAATTTACTAAAGCATACATTACAGACGCGAATTTATTTGTCTCATTCAGATATTTTTGCCATAAAAGTATACGAATAACACCAGACAATTCTTATACGAATTGTAAAGTATGCAAGAATTTAAAAAAGCAAATGTATTATGAAATGCAATTTTATTCGAATAGAATACATGTGCGGTTTAAGTTTAACTAATAAAACTTACTGAAACGGCACAAAATAACATAAAATTTATATTTAATAATGGCTTCTGTGCGTCTATAACTAAATTTGCATTCCTTCACAGCCAAGTATGCCTTATAACGTGTTCAGTATTGTGACTAATGACAAATCAAATAATTGAGAGAATTGAATGCGAAAATACTTTTACAGATTAGGTGTTATTGACTTTGTAACTTTTCTGCTTCCTGTCATAACATGAAAATAATTATTTATGGATATGTGAAGAATAATGAAGTTATTTAATAATGGTATGCCAACTCACTTTCTTGTTGATTATTATGACAATGACTGTAACTAATATGATAAAGGACTGTATTTCATATGATTGACTGTTACATCTTGAAAATGACATTTCGGTAAAGATGTGAGTCAGATATTTAGCTCCCTTGGAGTAAGTGACACACGATCTATTGTGTGCCGTTTCACCAATTTTTAGACAACGCCATCAAAGTCTTTGATATTGTAAACGCCAATAAATATTTATTGGTAAACTATAAACTAAATTAAGAAAGGGGTCTATCAAAGAGGCCAAAATGTCGTTATAATGCTTCTAAATAAGTAAGTATGTAAACCATCAAAAAATTATAAACACTACATTTTTGTAATAAAAAATATTTATTACTCTAGTTTTATATCAAAAATCTGTTTTTATCAACAATAAAACAAAGTGGGAAACAAGTAAATGAGCTTTTTTGATATATTTGAATTAAAATTGTGATTTTATCATTTTATGTTTCTCTTCTGAGTTTTATATTAATTTTGGTGGAATCAACTTTTTGAATGAACAAATAAGAACTGCTTTTGGTATTCGATTGAGGTCTGCCACTGCCAAGAGGCTTGAAAACCATTTTCACTATAAAATGGAGTTTCATGAAAACATTCTCTGCGAGTATATTATATTACAGATAAATATTTTGAATGGAAGTGATATTAAAACAAATAAATTGAATTGAAACAAATGCAAATGCAATACTTTAATAGAATCTCGATTTTGGACATAATATTATGATTAATCCTTATAATAAAGAAGCTATTGGCTAATGAGAAGAACGGTAACAAATAGTTATTCGATCCGAAGCATTGATGGCGTAGCCTTATTATTGAAAACAATAAAAACACCCTAACTTGCCCACTGGTGACTTTTCGGGAAAATCAAAATCCAGTGAGCACTTGATACAGAATATATGATTGATTCTGTCCTATATTGATTGTGTTCGGTTCGTGCATAGATAGACAGAAAATTGCTGTGATTATTATGTATTTTTGCTCTTAAATAAAATGATACATGTAAATACAAATATTTTGTTCACATCACATATTAAGTTTGTTTTTGGATATGATTGAGTTAGGCTTAAATTGAGTGTTAAAAGAAATTTGAATCAAAATTACTAAAACATAAGCACAAACACTTTTTTATATCAAAAGTAAGAATTTCATACATAACAAATTCAGTTCTGGTACTGGTATTTGAGTGAATGCCAGCTTATGGTAAATAAGAATTTTATTTGTAAAAAAAGTCAAAACAAGATTTTGATTTGATTGAGTACAGAGTAGTGTTTTTGACAAAATGAATGTCATCTGAATACGTGAAATATAATGTTGTGAAATATTGTAAAAACTTTGGCAGCACTGAAATCGCGAGAAAATTATAGATTCTGGAGAAAAATCGATAAACTTATGATAGTAATGATGATGGCCTACTATTTCTTAAGATTTCAAATGTATATTTTGGTTCTGTTTTGTACTGTTGACGATGATGACTGACGAGGAAATCTACAAATACTGTGTATCTCATATTTAATTCACATTTTGAAAGCACACTATATTATAGAAGCATTGGTTTATGTGATGGAATACAAACATAACTTATTATGCATTTGTTTGTCATTATTTAGCAAGTTTTGAAAAATATGAATTCTGGTATCAAATGTTTAAGAAAGAATTGAGATAAAAGATTGATTTGATAGAAAAATCTATTAATAATCACAGGCCAATTAACTTTGTATTTTTAACTATTAAAATAATCTAAAATATCGCTATTAAAGGGTGTCCCATAAGTAATTGCACTGAGTTTCTAAGCATATAATTTCAAAACTATTTATTCGATTTTAATAAAATTTTATGATGTTATAAATACATATATATATTACAAATTTAACTCTTTCAATGGATCATAACCAGCATTATCTCCGATTAGACGAAGATTCTTCCTTATGATACTCATGAGTAGCTTTGCACTTATTTGGGCGGATTTTGGAATATTCTTCTAAATATAATGCTGAATATCAGGTCGAAGCTGACATTTAAAAGAAAATTTCACTTTATTCCAATGACGAATGAGTTCTTGGCATTTAATGCAAGATCTGCTTTTCTGACCGATATGTAAGAATATTATATGAACAGCTATATCACATCTAAAGACATCTTAAGAGTGGACACCGAGAATTTACTCTATGATAATATCGGGCAATTTATTCATATTATATTGATTTTGAAAATTTGTTGTTAATTCCATTTTACAGACTAAGTGACCAATTAATGAGTTAAATAACTGATTAATAATTAAATGAAAGTTATTGTTATTTCTCAACACTTAACTAAAGTGTCTGATCCCTTCGTGATTATGTTTCCATCATATCACTCACGGTAAGAGCTCTGATGTCCTTCGAGAGTAAGAGGAAGTTACGAAAGCTCCTCTTTTTCCATTATATTAATATAACGCTTCTGTACGTTATTTTGTATTTCAAGATATTCTGTGATCTTTACCACAAATTCCTTACTCAACTCAATTGCTTTTTAAAAAATATATTCTCCCAGTAATTGAATTTGAAAATTATTTCACAATATAAAATGTAATTTAAAAGAATATTTATAAATTGTTTAATTTTAACTTTTAATTATATACCGGTAATTAAGTATATTTGAAAATAATATCTGATTGTAAGCAACAATCAATCTATTTATAAAAAATAGGAAAGTATTTGAGTTATTCATGCATTAAATTTGCATTACTTGCTAATATTGACGAACCGGAGAAAAAATTCAAAATACTTTGCAGATCTGAATCTCTAGATATACAATTTCAACATTCAATTTTGAAATTCAAGAAACCTTTCAATCCACTCAATCAAATTCTAGCTTTATATTCAGACTTATTTTAATAGAAAAACTGTCCGTTTTATAACTTTATGCTTAATAAAAATGAGGTCAGAATTCAATTATTTAAAATTGTAAATAGAGTTCTTCGTATAGCATTATTTGTTCTCAAAGTTATATTAATTGATTGTATTTTAATACTAAATATCAATGTTTGCCAAGGCCAAGGTCACGTTAGGGTCACATTAGGGTCACATTAGGGTCACATTAGGGACACATTATGGACGCAATATGTTGCAAACCGTTGCAACTTCCATGAGCACTCATTCTTCAACTTAAAAATGATTTAATATTCTAAAAAAAATAAACATCGAAACAATGTGACCCCCCTTGACTATTTGTCAGTATATGAGATAATTGGTTCTTTGGTATGGTTAATAAATACAAGCGGTCACAAAATGTCTTTTAAAAAAATCATTATACTTTATATGGCAAAGCCTCCAGAAAGGGATGGTCATTGGCTATGTTTTTAAAATCTTTGGAAATAGATGTCAATATACCAAATGAGTCTTAATTAACTGTAACTTGTAAGTCCCTAATCTCCCTTATTTTGAGATTATGAGTTCTCTATCCCCTATTATCACATTTATTTCCTTATTTTATTAGTTTGATGCAAAAAAACTGGTCTTAACCAAAAATTACTCTAATTCTGCCCCTCAAAAGTTAGAAAATTATTTAAATAAAAATCAAAATTTTTAAGAATTTACTTAAGAAGAAAATAATATGGATTTTAGTATTAAAACAACTTATTTTTTAATAGTTTCTGTTGAAGTGGAACATCAATTTTTAAACTTAAAAATTTTAAACAAATTTATTGGAAACACATAGAAAAACATTATCATTAAATTTAATTTTATTTCATAATTCTCATTATTAAAACTCAATAAAAACTCTTTGGAAGGAGTGGAACAACATTTTATAAAAAAAAATTTAACTTTATTTTCTCATTTATGTTCCTATTTTGCAGTTTTTAGTACCTATTTTGGAGTGTTTATATATAAGCGAACTTAAGTGAGGTCGGGTAAGCAGAATGTCATACTTGACTCGGGGTTGGCACATAAAAAGCTCCTCTCATATGTATCTGGTCTTATACGGCAGAGTATTCTAATAACTTAATTGATAAATAAATATTCGATGCTTAGCTGCTGCAGTGCTTTTAATTCAAGTGAATAAGAATTAATTTAAAAACTTTTAAATCACAATTTTTAAACTAATTTACTTTCATTCATATTTAGATACTGTAGACTTTTATTAAAGGGACAACTCTTCGAGATCTCACAGATGGTGTATTTGAACAAGATGATTTTGGCAGGTATTCTGGTTAGGTGTCCTTAGACGAGTATTAGGTGATAGGTATCCAACTTATAAGAAATTAAATTAGCGGATCAAAAACTAAAAAGTGGCACTGGTCCTAATAATCGAACTTTGCACACTTAATAAATCAAATTCATAATTAAAACTCAAATATTTTTACTATTATGAGAATTAGTAATAATGCAAATTCAAAACATGAATAAAACATTAAAATACAGGTGTTATTAAATTGTTAATAGTTTTATATACACTTTATATTACGGGAATATTTATTGTCAAATTGAATTGAGTGAAGAAACTTTATTAAGAAAACTGATACTCAGTGAAAGGATTTTCATGAAAATGGGATATAATCCTTGAAAACCAATCTCTAATCAGATTTGAAGAATTTATTACTCAAAGTCCTTTATAATGGATTAATCTATTATAAAAGTGAAATTGTAAGAGCCAATACATATCGATAAATAAACTACAAGTTAAACTACTATTATAGTAAACTATAAACTATTAATAACATAAAATTATGTTTGCAATAGAATGAATAAATATGAAGACTTCACAACACTTCAATTTTAATCCAATTCTCTAGCAGATCATATTTTTCTAAAAATATCACTTTATTAATGAGGGATTATATGTCAGAAAATGCTATTTTAATTAATTCTTGCATAAACACAAAGATATGCTACCAGTTTAAGATGCTTTCCATACTTCATCTCTACATCTCTGTAGTACTTTTAAATCTCATTCTCTTGCTTTTGATTTAATTGCTGTACACAACACCATATTGAATGTTATGTAAGTCTGTTCTAGATTTTCATTTAAGTGCTCAATACATTATTAAAAACAGAGACAATAGTTCGGAAATAGTGATAGAAAATAGGAATTAAACCATAAATATCAGTGGAATAGGAGTGGGAATCACAATACAGAAATTCCTGTAAATTCCTGCGTAGAAATGGAATGGAAATGCATTTACTCTCTGTTGAAATAGGAATGAGATTTTTGTCGCTTTCTATCATTGTATTGAAAGATCACATTTTATATAAATGTTAAATAAGATTAATAATTTTTGGTATACAAATATTGTATCGATATGTTTGCGAATTTTGCTTTTATTTTCACATCATTCAATTTAATTGGTTTAGATCGTCAATAAGATCTATTGGACTGTTTTAAAATTAAAAATTAAAATGTATTAAATCAAATCTTAAGATAGCTATGAAACTGCTAAATTCAATTAGGGTTGTGCGGGGTTGTAAGTCAAATTACAATAAACAAATTAACTTAACTTAAATCTCAACATTATAGATTTAAAATTGTTTTATATTTTCATCAATAAATTAATTAATTATTCAATTTTAACTTAAGGCTTAACAATATTAACAAAACAAAAAAATCAATTCAATAAAAATAAAGTTAATGTTTATCAATAAAATGTAAAAACACATAACTTTTAAATTTTTTTAATTCTAATTTTTAAGAATCACACGAAAAATACTTTTTATCTAAATTTGTCTTTATTCTCAAAACCTATAATATCTTTTTATCTATTACTAGAAGCTTAAGGTGAACTCAAATATGAGATATTTTCAGGCAAAATATTACTGTAGAAACAGAAAGTGCTAAAAGTATTCTATATTTTGAATTACTTCAGGCGTATGGAAGGGGTTATAGTGTTTCTTATAAGAAAATATATTTTACTGAACTATGCTTAAGAAAATATCGATTGAAATCTTTTGCTGTTCTGCTTTATCATTCATTTAATCGAGTTCGGCATAAAACTCTCTTTTTGTAATACTTGTAATACTTGTTTTCATATTCTTCCAAATCTTACTCATTGAAAATTAATTAAATAATGAATGAACGGAAATACAGATGAAGTTTAATTAATGAGTAAAATATTAGTTTAAATCAGTATATATAGTAAATTAGCATATACTATAGCAATTAAATAATTTGTTGACCTAATCTAAGCTTCTATACTTTAGTCTCAAATAAATAAAATAGAATTTAACAATAAATAGAAAATTAATAGCAATTTTTTGGGGAGGTCAACTCCTAGGCCTTACCCACGTATGATTTCTAGTATTGTTTTTCACATTTTGTTGTAATTCATTGAAAGTCAGGAACTGTTATGGCCTCGTCTGTACTCATTCATTAAAAAGACGTCAGGGAATTTTTTTTCAGTGGAAAAAAGTTTTTTAACAAAATCCCTGCCAAACGTTGAAACTTTTAAAACAAAGTACAGTAAAAGCTCGATATAACGAACCATCAAGGGGTAAAAAATTTTTTGTCCATTAAATCAAGCTGCTCGTTATATCGAGCTTTTACTGTACAATGTTAGTGATAAAACCCCTGCTATAATCGCTTCAATATTGACAAGAATTTTACTGTTTCTCACTGTAAAAAAATCTCTGATGTCTTTTTAATGAATGACCACAGTCGTGGGCTCTGTCTTAAGTTAAAAATAAATTATATTAAACACAAGCAACTTGAAACTGTCTGCATTAATTATAATATTATTGTTTCTAATTGAATATATGCATACAGAATAATTTAAAAATATTCTAAAATATTGTCTATGTAATTTAAATTGTCAATATTAAGAGCTCGATATATTGAATAGACAGTTGCATACTTTGTTTTTGACTTTATTTAGTTTGAAATATACACTAATACAATGAAAAAGTAAAATGTATTGTTATCAACTTAAACTTTCAATTTTTTTCACTTGCATTGATTTAGTGAACTGATAGCAAAAGCCATGAATAAAATTCGATAGTCTTCTAAAGCCCTTTCAAATTTGGAGGTTTGAAAAGAAATTGAAAGTAGTGATGAAGAAAGAAAGTCTTCAACAATTGTATTAGGGAAAGGATGCATAATATATAAATCAATTCTCAAATTGCAAAAATGGTAGCATTTGATACCATTACATAAAAATAGAGTAGAAATGGAGCTAAAAAAGAGTTAAGACCAATATAAAAGAATGATCGACAAATATGGTCATCAAAACTGAAAGTGAAGCAAATGTTATAATTTACTGAATGGTATCTATCATTAGAAGGTGTACGTAAAATAAATGGTTCTCTTTAAGAAAATAAACATTTTTCTTGTTAAAAACGCAGTGTAAGAAAAATGAGATCTGGTTTTTCTTATAATAAATGCAAATGTTAGACATTTAAAAAATAGAAACTAATGTATTTAATATTTGTACATGTACCATGTGCCACCTAATATTTCTACCATGCACCATGTAAATTTAACTTAAAATTTATTGATTTATTATTTCGATAAAATCTTTCTGTTATTCTGATGACACAGATATTTAAGTTAACACATAAACTACTGTACCAGTACTTTAATATAAAACTTGTTGAAAGTAACCCTAAGAATAAACTTAATGAAAAAGGAAATCCGTCTTAATAAATATTAGTTAAATAGCGAAGAAATTATTAAAGAGCGGAGTATACCTTAATTTCCGATTTCCATTTCCTTTTCTTAATATTTTCGTCTAAACACAAACACATATAATACTTTTTCAAGCCTGTACTTACAGTGCACTTAAGCCTTATGAGCCAAGTCAAGTCATGACTCTTATGACTTTAGTTTAATTAGAAATAATAGACAATAAAAAAGACAATAAAATAATCGAAGATCAAACTGATATTTTGAATTGATTTTTTAGATGTCCGACTCGATTATTCATTTTGAAGTTGACAAATAACCAAACAATTATTGTTTCCCAATTCAATTTGAGCCAAATGATCACTGAGAGTGTGAAGCAACTCTCTATTAACTCAATCGACCATAAGTAAATCAATATATTTTACATCCTTGAGATTCCCAAAAGTTTTTATCCTATTATTATCAGTTATAAAACAAGTTTATAAATTAGTTATAATCAGTTGATGAAGTAATTTTTGTTAAGTTACACTCAAGATTCTTGAAATTACTTTATTCAGTTATTTACAAAAAACACTTTGGATTTAATGTATGAAAATTCATTATTCTGGTGAAGTGAAAATTTAATCCCTAAAGATTTAATTCATAGAAATGAGTAATGCCTCATATTTGTAAAGCACTAAAAAGTTTTTATTACTTTATGAGAAGACTTAAAAATGTAATTTCGTAAATAGTCATAACAGAGATAACATAATTCTTTTCTGAATATATATTGTTTAAAAAATTGCCTTTGTTTAAAAGTTATTAATCGGCTTAAAAACTTATTACTAGAGGCTCAAGAATAGGGGCCAAAAACAGATCAAATTGGGTCAAAATAGAGACACAAATAGAGAAAATTGAATTAAAATTTTTTGATACCATACAGTTTTCCTAAATAGAGATACAATTCATTAAGTTCTGTTAATGAAATAAAATAATGGAATTAAATTTATTTAATAATCATGAGTTTTTCTTTATGTAAGTTTTCAGATCATTTATTTTATCTGTAAGAATAGAAGTAAGTTTGATCAGATTCATGATTAAGATTTAGACTTCAACAAAAATGAATAGTGAATTGCTTCTTTTGAAGTTAATTTTTTAAAATTTTGATTTTTGATTAGAGAATTTTTTAAAATTATGATAAAACTAGCTTTAATGCAACAAAATAGCACAATATGGACTTGGAATAAACTTAAACCTGATATTAGGGAATATATAGGCTAAAACTTGAAAATAGGGACTTTAAAAATGCATTTTTGCTAACATCTATCTCCGACGATTTTAGGCCATCCCGTTTCTGGAGTCTCTACTTATTACTGAAGCTCCGATTAAAATTCAATCCACATTTGAAATGCAGTGTTAGATATTACCAAAGTTTAAACGGAAATACAATCTCATATCTAGTCATTATTTATAAGAATTTCACAAAACTTAACCACATTTTATTGAATAAACAGACAAAAAGAGGAAAATAGTTTAAGTGAGTTCCGGTATAACATGAGAAGAGAAGTGAAAGAAGTTGGGATGTATTAAAGAGGTTAATATCCTTAATATGAAGTAAAATCTCAGATTAGAAGTATGTTAGTATTCGCGTTGCATTTCGCGAGTCAATGGTATGCATTACAGAGAATGAATTTTCAGCGAAGCACAAGAAGTGAACTAAACGTATATCACTATCAAAGATTGTGATAGTAAATTACACTCTTAATGCCAGTCAAAACTTTACGGATTCGCTTTTCACTTCCACACCACTTAAGTGATATCTAATATTTTCTACTCTTTCCAAATAATGCTTTCATTTTGATTCACATTTTATTGGCTAAGTATTTAATAAATAACTGTTTATTGCTTTAATTGTATTATTGTATTTACTTATTTGGTTTGACTGTTTTTTATTTTCATCAGTTCTTTTATCATAAATGACTTTTTGGTATTGACTCCGAACTCAAATAAAAGATTCGCTTCTCTGAATACCAACTCTGGATATCGTTTAACAGAATATTTTTTATTTAACCGGAAGTTTTTACAATAATATTATTACTAATTTTATATTAAATGCATTTTAAGTGAGAATCTTTGTATTTAAATGATTGTTTTGAGTGTTTTTTAACGATACAGTAATAATGATTAACTACTTTATGAGCTATGGTTTAAAACATTATAAGTTTGAGGCAGAAGTTGAATGACACCAAATAAAAAATCAATATTTCAATACCGATATAAATATAATGTAAAAATTTTAAGTTTATTTAATCAAAATTTACTCGTCATTAGAACGCAGAGCGAAAGAAAATTTTAATAACAAATTAATGGAATTATTACTTTAAAAATAAGTATTGGTATATAATGTTATACAATTAATTTTATTTTTAAAAAATTATTTTTGCATAAAAACATTTGTGGCGGAGCCTTTACAAATACGTATAACAACCATCAACCTTGAAGAATGCAAGAGTTATGGCAAAGATAGGGTCCCGCTCTGGACCCGTTCATAATGTAGAGCACCATTAATTGATGTTCTGCTTGATTAAAGTGATTAAATTATAATTTAGTTCTAACAGAAGAAACAGACACATGACATATGTAGTTAATATTTTTACATTGTTTTATTAATATAACTCAATATTGATCTGTTAAATCTTAGCTCATTTTCTGGTTAATATCAGTGCCTTTCATATACATTCAATATTTTATATAATATAAAACACTCAAATATATAATTTTTCAATTTTTATGTGGATCAATAATCAATAATTAATATTAAAATTAATTTATTATTTTTTATGAGACATTATTTTAATGTACTGTACATTTTGATCCTATTTTCTCAGACAAATGTTAATGGGCTTTCATCTCAAAAGAAGAATAATTTGTGTGACTTAATCGTTCTGTGAATCAAAGAATACATATTGAGAATCTATTTTTAAAAATCAATTTACTGACTGATATAATGAGCATTTGCTGATTCTATACTTGAAAACATTTCTACACAAATACAAATAAACAATGAAAGGAAAATATTGATTATTTCGTATATGAAAGTTGGTGTTAAGGAAACAGAACAAAATACTAGTACAGTACCAGTGTGTGTAATATTCATTATTATTTCTTATTTATAATTCATATTTCAGAAATTAACGTGAAATACCATAAAAAATATTTTGATAATATATTATTTAAGTATTAAGTCTTTATTGAATTTAATATTATAAGAAGAGAATTGTTTAATATTTATTATGGATCTTATTTTAATATAATATTCGCTAAAAAACTCTTAAATATTTAACTAACATTTACTTATTTTCAAATCAAATTATAAGGAGCAACAAAAAAGCACATCTTTTGAGTAGAACTCTTCTGGGGTCAAATTTTCTATTTGTTTAGTTTTTTCAATCAAATATAGATAATTTCTTTTTTTGTTCATCTCATTTAAATATTATTATTCACAGTAGTGATTAGTAGACAGACATAATATTTATAAATTTATATCTTTTAAATACCTGTATTGTTTATATGAATATAAAGTGTACTAAAAATAAACTTTATTTGTATTAAACTATGAAATTGTAAGTAAATATTTAATTAAAATATGGAATAATTACCAGCTCCTCAATTATTGATTTATATTTGCTAAACGAGACTTAATATGTGCGAATATATGAATCGTTCACATTATAAGTTTCAGGCAGTTTCAGATAAATGCAGCAAAAAAGTATTTCTCTAATTATGAGTTCTCCAGCTATTACTTGTTTAATGAATTTTGTGGAGTATTTGGTAATATTTGGTTTGATTTTATCTAAAGAGTCGGCAATAAAATAATTCTGCAACTTTTGATGAAATATAAAAAATTTGTTTTAAAATTCTTCAGTCAGTCATATTTTACTATAAAATCCAATCAAAAGATTTTAAATAAAATATTTAGAAATAAATTTACTTAATTAATGTCAAAAGAATTTATAATTTGACAATAAGAGTACTAAAATTTTCTTATTTTTCAACACCTGTATTGTACAGTACTGTACATATAAAAGCTTTATAGAGTGAACTCAGCGAAAAGTCGTTATACAGTATATTTTTATTAATTGATTAAATTTTTGATCCAAAAGATCTGTTTTTAAATTGTCAGCGATTGCTTTCACCAGGGGTTAAAAGGTTTTTCTAATGATGAGCCACTGGATTACAAGCTGACAGAAGATTATTATTTAAATGAGATTGGACTCAAAAATAAATACTATTTGATTGAATTGCATTTGATCGAAAAATAATTTAACTGATATAATAAATTTAGTGGGATCCTTCAAACGAAATATTTGTCTTCATTTTACTGCTTATATTTACTTATCATCATTTACAGTTATTCATCTTTTCTGCAATTAATGTTCATTTCATTATAAAGTCTAAACGTTAACAAATTTAAGTTTAATTAAAATAGAATTAGTTTAAGAAATTTCATATTATTGAAAATAGAATTGATTTTATTTTTGGAAATAAAACTCAACTCAAAACTTTCCTGTTGAATACAACAATACTTCCTTCAAAATATTTGACACTTTAAGCTTAAAGTTTGAACAAGAATTTAGTTATAAGCTTAGAAGATGCACAAAATGCAGTTATTTTTATCAAATTAAAGATTGGTTTAGAATATTCTGAAAAAACTACATTTTAAAAAAATATTTAGGGTCTAAAGAAATTTCGGTCAAATAAAGTTCTATCTAATGATAAGACACCATGAATTTCTCATATTTAGAAATGACAGCTGTAACATGTCTAATGAAAACAACTGCGATATAAATCAGATTTGAATGACAAATCTGGCTGTATATCAATCGGATTAGTTTGAAAATTAAAAACTTGATCATAATTTCATATCTTGTGTGGTCTTTTGACTCTTATAGTTGACAAACTTAATAATAATAAATGTTCTCTACTTTTTGAATAATTAATAGACAACGTAAAAGTGTGTGTGTGTGTGTGTGTGTGTGTGTGTGTGTGTGCGTGCGTGTGTGTGTGTGTGTGACTCATAATGAGGTATACCTACTGATAAACTATTTCGGTCAGTAACCGAATTTGACCGGAAAGATCATTATTATGTGATGTATATTTGTGTACACGTCTCTCAGAAAAAATCCGGCACCCCTGGTATTGGGCTCACTCCCCCTTATGTGTTAACATATAAGGGGGAGTGAGGCCAATACCAGGGATGCCGGATTTTTGCTGAGAGACGTGTACATATTTCATATTTTAATTGTAATGTTAAGTAATACTATTGATAACAAGTGTTTTCTATTTAATAATTATTTATTAGTTTAAAAAATGAGTGCTTATTTCTAAAAACTCTTAATCAGTTTGTCCGTATCTAATTACAATATAATGACTTACAGAACCCGTGCATATACTATATTACCGAATTTGACCTCCGATTTTCTAATTTTCAAATGACCGAAATAGTTTATCAGTAGGTATAACTTACTCAATTTCTGTTAAAAAATTTTGGATATATTCTAGAGATGAATTTTTAAAAACCAACAAAATAATTGAAATAATTAATATTCTGTGGTATTTGATCAAAATTAAATTTACAGTAAATTACCATCATTTGAACAAATGTTTTCAAATACAGTAATAGTGAATATTGAGACTATTTTTACTCAAGAATATTTGAAAAAAGTTAATAAAATACATATTGTGAGACTATCGATATATTGATAAGTAATCTTAAATACCGGTACACACGTATTTACAATATGAGTCTCATACAAATATACTATCTAAAGAGTACACAAACTTTGACCTATTAAATGAAAGTCTGATGTAAAAATAAGTGTAAAATAAATGTAAAAAGTTGCTAAATTACAAAAAAAATATCTTTTAGTTTAAAACGGTTTAAAGAAGTAATAGAATTTGTATTGGGAAAGCTATTTTAATTTATTGTTTTGAGAGTTTTATAGGTGTTATATAAGATATAATACAGTGAATGGTATCATACGGTATATGGCACTTATCTCCTTATTATACCGACAAACAACAAAAAGCTTTACTGTATTTTTGTTGCGGTTATTTATAGCAAACACAGAGCATATTTCTCGAGAATATATAAAGTAAATTCAAAAAGTCCTGAACAAATGGTGCTTAAAAGTTATATAAATGCTTTCAGAATAATTGCTCCAATTGATAGAAATTGAAAATTTAGTTTAAGTTTAAACAAAAACACTTTATTAATAGCGGTTCGTGTTAAGTAAATATAAAGAATAAGAGTAATTGCTTTCAAAAAATTAAGACTAAGTTATTTATATGGCATGGGGTGGGACTACTATTAAAAATCTAAATAAAATTTTATAAATTATAAATCAAAGACTGCATAATTAACAGTATTGTGTAGACATTTATTTTAGCTCTAACGTGACTTTAATGAATTTTTGTAAGAGTTTAATAATTATCAATTATTTTCAGACTTGAATGTAAGCAATTTCACTGGATATCATTTCAAATAATGCTAACTTAGACTTCTTGAGATTGTGCTGAATCAAATTTTTCTCTGAATTTAATTTGAGTTCAATTTATTCTGCTATGAAATCGGAGTTCAAGTGTGATTCATGAAATTGCTTTCCAATAAAATTGCGTTTATTATTCATTTTTGATATTATGTGATAAACTTACATTAAAAAATCAAAAAATTTTGTAACTGCCCCAATCTGTGGGTTTGCTACAAAATAACATCTTAATAACAATATTTGACTTTATATAATGAAAGAATAACCAATTTCACAAAGAAAGACAGTTAAGTCAGTTTATTAGGTAATCAAGAACAGTATATTTTGATTTGCGATATTCAAAGCTTACCTAAAACAGAACTAAAAGCACTATTTCTTGTTTGCAATATAATACTAACCCTGTACTGACCCATATTTCAAATAAATTCTATTTATTTTCAAAAGTCTATTTATTAGTTTAAACATTTTTATCTCTAAAAAATTTTTGGTTAAATAATAAAGATTTAATGAATTTGAGAGAATAACATTACATGTACAACAATTTGCATATAAAAAGAAAAAATAAGCTCTATTTTTAAGGAATTACAGAATAAAAAGTATAAAATGTACTCTATTTTGAACAAAACTTTCTCTTCGGCCAAATCAGATCTTTTATAGACTGGTATAAAATAGATCTGATATTACTTACGAGTTAGAGTTAGAAATAGAAAAGAACTATACTACAGAACTCATTCATTCCTTGAACTGCAGCAGTGTATTGGAAGTTGTAATACAAAGGGAAAACACAACTAATAGAAAAAGCACACCTACTTATGAGTTTGATATGGAATTGTGCACTACTGTTAACACTGAACTTGTCTCAAACAATAGAAAAAGACAACTTTTTTCTTAATTAACTCTGAGGATGAGTTATATTTCATAATAAATAATTTGCATTTTACCCATAAAACCTTTCTTTTCATTTGCAGATACGCTGTATAGTTAAGATGTGAACACTCCGGAAAAGATCAGTAAAGATAATGAGTTGAGAAATGATTGCATTTTGCATTGAATTTATCAAATGCATAAAATAAATCAAAATAAATATTTGCAATCGATTGCTTGAATATATGTTTTGAATTCGTAGTTTTCTGAGTAATTGTTTCCCAAATCTAAATGATTCGACTATTAATGAGATAATCTAAAGTATTTCAAATGTTTAAAATAAGTTTTTCTAACTGAATGATTCTTTATGTTCGCACAAAACATGTTCGGAGCTCATGATGAGTTCAAAACAATATGAAAGTTTGGTTACTCTATTGTCTTCTGAGTTCCTCTAGACTGTTAACATGGTCTGTGAGGAAGCTTTTTATTATCAGTAGTTATTGTTCATTATCTGACGGATATAGTGATATTGGCATTTGATCTTTGAACACCACTGACTGGATGTTAGTTTTCATATGATATTTGAATATAAAATTACTTTTTGATTAACTAAATAATTAGTTTATTGCCATAAATTATGAATAATTGAATTTATGTCTCGGCCTTTATGTTACATCATTAAACATTTTCCTGATAGTAATTCTAATTCACTGCATTCTAATTACTACCTGTACAGTAGTGATGGAAAACATTAGAAATTTTAACCCCAATCCCATTGAAAATTTTTTCAATCCCACCCAATCCACTCCCATGACTTAAAAATTAACTCCAATCCCAATCCCATCCCATGGGGTTGGGAGTGAGATTTCCATCACTACCTACGTACAGTACAGTTAGAGACCTGTTATAGACTACTAAAAATTTCAATATTTTGATATATATATAAGTTATACTTAAGTGTATAGCATTTTCTTTTGGTCGACTTTACTTTAAAGCTCACCGACCGACAAAATTATGATTTTGAAAAAACTTAACTTTGAAAAAGATTTCATTCAAATGATAAGGAGAACTAAATTATTTAAATGTGATGAAATAACACGAGAACTTTTACATTTATCATTTTTTTCATTTTCAAACCGCTGTTTGTCCGTTAGGGCCACTACACTTATCATTCAATCATTATATTCGAGAATGTCTATTAAAACAAAAACTTTGCGAAAATGTAAATAACTTATACTGTCTTACTTTTGTATTTTCCAGGGTCTTAAATATACAAGCTCAATCAAATAATGGTAATAATGATAACTTTGAATTTGATGCTATCATTCATTTGATTAATATTGTATCTTATTTTGGTATAATTTGAAATTTGAATAAATGCAAAAATAGAATTAAAAGCTGGAATCAAAAACGGAAAACAAACAAATACGGTATTCATTGAAGTAAACAAACAATAAAATCAACTGTAATATTAATCGAATGACATTATATGAAAAAGTTGGAAGGCTTGAAAAAAAGTTAATAAATTGATACGTGTGAATAGATAACGAGAAATTTATGTCCAATTATCAAACCCTACTTCAAATGGTAAAACTAAATTGAATCCACAAATTTGGCTAAAAACCCAGTTATGATTTATGAGAAGAATATAGAAATTTATTTTGAAAATATAGATTATATTAGCCGTAGGGAATTAGCTTGTTAATTAAATTCAAACAAAGTCACAATAAGGCATATATGCAAATAAATTTTCATAAAGGCTTCAATTTTCGCATCGTTGTAACTAATTATGAATTAGTGGCCTCAATGGATTCGAAAAGAAAGAAATGATAAAATATGTGCAACTCAATGAAGTCAAAAGATGACTTAGAGCAAGAGTTTGAGTCAAAATATATAAAGAAAAGAAATGTTAAGCCACAAAAAACTGTTTAGTAAAATGTTACACACTTAACATTAATAGAGGAGGAATTTAGTAGCTCTAGAATTAGCTCAAAAACACAAGTGCAAGGCCTTTAAGTGGATGTGTAGACGATGTGGGCATAAGACGAAATCATGTCTGCACAAAAATATATCAACTCTATTGCATCGTTAACTTAAAATTTAGTACAACATTAATATTAACATTGAAGAACAATTTGCCTTTTGTTAACTCTTAGACTTACATAAATATCAGTTATTTATCTCTTAATAATTGAGAATTTATGACAAATTCTAGTAAATATATTACATATATTACATATATTTCTCGCATTATTAACATCTTTAATCAAATAAGTGAATCGTTTTTTAATTCTAAAAAATTAAATCATTAATATTCTGTGTTAAAAAAATTAATTGCAAGGAATTTACTGATTATATAGGAATTTGAAAATTCTTAATACAAGAGCCAAGGCTTAAATATTAAATCCTCACTCATTGAGAAGAACAATGAGTTTTTTTAATCAAATCTGTTTAATCTCTCTTCACAACAAATAAAAATAAATACTGCACTACATCTCTCCGAATTGCAAAAATCCGAAATAATTCTTATAACTTAATAGGATGTTCAACGAATTTAATATATATTTGAGTGCTTTATTTATCAATATGTGGTTCTTCCTATGCATGGATTCTACAGGGCTTACATTCGCCTGATAGACTCAACATATTGAACATGTCAGTATAATTATAATTATTATTCAGTAATTTTGTCAAAAGTTAATGATTGACGATTCATCCAATTAACAGATAGTTCA